>OMKY01256132.1:0-10051 GCA_900302395.1 Bregmaceros cantori
CTAACAGTATGCATGTAATAAGTATGTATGGGCAGTCTGTAACATGGGTTAGTCCACACTAACAGTATGCATGTAATAAGTATGTATGGGCAGTCTGTAACATGGGTTAGTCCACACTAACAGTATGCATGTAATAAGTATGTATGGGCAGTCTGTAACATGGGTTAGTCCACACTAACAGTATGCATGTAATATGTATGTATGGGCAGTCTGTAACATGGGTTAGTCCACACTAACAGTATGCATGTAATAAGTATGTATGGGCAGTCTGTAACATGGGTTAGTCCACACTAACAGTATGCATGTAATAAGTATGTATGGGCAGTCTGTAACATGGGTTAGTCCACACTAACAGTATGCATGTAATAAGTATGTATGGGCAGTCTGTAACATGGGTTAGTCCACACTAACAGTATGCATGTAATAAGTATGTATGGGCAGTCTGTAACATGGGTTAGTCCACACTAACAGTATGCATGTAATAAGTATGTATGGGCAGTCTGTAACATGGGTTAGTCCACACTAACAGTATGCATGTAATATGTATGTATGGGGAACGAGATCGTGACGTCAGGCGAGGAAGCCTGCTGCCATTTCAGGTGGATCGCACCGCTACGCTTCCGCCTTGTGACACGCGGGAATCAACGCGTGTGAGCATGCACACAC
The DNA here is from genome assembly GCA_900302395.1 of Bregmaceros cantori. Taxonomy (NCBI): domain Eukaryota; kingdom Metazoa; phylum Chordata; class Actinopteri; order Gadiformes; family Bregmacerotidae; genus Bregmaceros; species Bregmaceros cantori. The sequence continues at coordinate 667 of OMKY01256132.1, forward strand.
ACACACACACACACATCAACACACACAGCGAAGCAGCCCGCGTTGATAAGCACACATGTGTGCATGCCCTGCTGCTGGGCATGGTCGTGCACGTGCACAGAATCCGTGCACGACCGTGCCTAGCCTTCGCTGTGTTTGTGTGTGTGCTTGTGTGTGCTGCGGGATTTGCGAGGTCTCTGTAACAAGGGTGAACTTGAACGGACCATTTCTAGTACCATCATCTACTTTTTGTTTGTTCATGTTTGAATTGAGGTGTGTATCAACAGTGCACATTTGATGCAAGTGTCAACCTTTGGTCGTGTCCACGAATGCTCAGATGCGCCTGCGTGATCGTGCGCAGCCGCGCCAGTCGGCATGCGAGTGGGGGAGGCCGCTCCTACTACGTATAATGAGCTCCTCCCAAGGACGCGTCGCATTGGATTGGCGATGCGTTTTGGAAGAGGACTCGAACATGATCGCTATACTGTGCTCAAATCCGTGCCAGTTGGTAGCTAGGCAACCCAGTAAATATCACCCTCCACTGCATCCTGCAGCATTTGGGACTACCCGGAAACCTACACCCATGTTCTGTTTGGAGATTTCATCTTGACATCTAACATATATAACAATCACCGATACCTAGAGATAGATGGATGGAACGTTCATTACTTGGTTAGTGAACGGGGTGGCCAATGACATGTAAAAATCTGAGTGATTGGTTAGGTCCAACAACGGGAACGTGCATGTTTAACATGCCATCTGAAGAGTGCAATGCGCCATGGCGTCGCACATCACTAGACGTTATGCTATGCAACATCTAGCGATGTGTGATGCGTGGACGATGTGTTGGTTCTCGCTCGCCAGGGTACTACTGTCTTGATAATGACTAAAGACTGATAATGTCTTGCCACACATACTGCTAGCACTAAAAGTACTATTTTTTTGTACCACTACGATGCAGGTTTGCAATCTCTGAGTGCTTCTAATATTAATCAGATGTGATTACAAGAGCAATACACTAGGCTACAAATATAAACATTGCTGAATGTGGAAACGTGACAAGTCCGAAAATAATACCATAAAATATTTAGATGATGTGGAATTAATTACTTCCAGGTACGTGGGGTTAAAAGGTTATTATTTAATACAAATTTAAATTTCGGGACACACACAGCTAGATTCGGGATTTGGGGCAAAAGCTTATATTTCAGGACTGTCCCGAATTTTTGGGGACATCTGGTCACCCTAGGCACCACCTATAACTTTTTAACAAAAGTGAAACTGAAAGGTTGGTGGTTTGAATCACGGCTATGACAGTCTACATGGAAGAACATCCTTAGGCAAGGCACAGAACCCCAAATTACGTCAATAGGCTTTGGATGAGTGCCTTTCATGAGGATATAGACGAGTTGTTCAGTTGCACATTATGGTAAGATGAATTGACGATAGCAAAACGCACGTACAGAACAGGTGTGGAAAAGATCGCTTTTAACACCTGCCTGTCGGCAGAAACCATAACCGCTAGGTTTTAAGAGGCAGAGTGGTAACTATTGGATGGTGAAACAGCATGATATTCAGCCTCTAGTCCAGGATAATGCAAGCGGGCTGAGTTGAACACAGACTGCAGTGTAAATAGAGGAAGCTACAGATGTTAGTCGTTAGCATTAGCTCTTCTTCGTAACTTCCTGTCCAGAGATCAGCGCCCAGCGCCTTACGGGACAGTATCGCCCACTACCGCTAATCTCTGGTAAGTGGCGCAAGCACCACGGGTAACATAGATTTTTTGAATGTCACGAGACCACCTGGAAGACTCTTAGAGAAGCTAAGTTTGTGCGCGACATAACATGCCTTTCCTAGAAACACTGTTTCTGTGCTTTAAGTCACATACACATGGTAAATATTCACATAGAGGAAGCCTGAAGACGTCTCTCGTGGCTCGGTGTTGAAAAATTAAAGTCACGTCACTTTTGTATGCCCCTTGAAATAAAGAATGATAATGTATCATGATTAAATTAAATCAGCTTAATTATTTACTGCGTTTTCATTAAAAACACATCATTGATGTAAAAACAACACAGAGGGGAAATTGTCGGCATGATGGATCATGCAAATAGGATGCAGGATTTACGGCGCTCCAAGAGAGACAAACGATCAGTGGGAGACACGCACGTTGTGTTTGAATTCTCTTTGAACGCTTTGAGGAATGTCACAGGAATAAAGAATTAATGCACTCGCGTAACACGGAGCGAGCAGCGCAGTCGTTTGTCTCTGCCGCAATTACTGCTGCCGAAGACGCATAAATATAAGAGACATATAAACAGTGTTGATGTATGGATATCTTTGCATCTTATACATCTTAGGGGAGCAACTAAAATGATTTTGATCATCAGTTAATCAACCATTTTTATAGATTCATCTGTTTATTTTTCTTCATACTTTTTGTTTTTAGTTTTTTTTTGGGGGGCGAGCGCCATGTTTCCATTTTTTTTTAATCACAGAGTTAGTTTGAGGGGAGCAGAGAGAGTAGTGTGTGCTGTGAGACTTATGATACTGTATGAGGCTGGATGCAGCGGTCAAACCGGACTCAGCGCAATTATTAACTCATATATATATATCCGTTTAGCTGAAGATGTCCTGAAAAGAATGATGTAATGGGCTGCGTTATATTTTTAATGAATATTCCAAAACAGTGAATTTGGTACGCTGGACGTGCGCCGATGGTCATTGGGTTTCTGAGTGTCATTGAGTAAGTACTGGCAGTGGCGCAGTCACCCACATCCAGCACATATCTTATACTCTCAAGCAGGGCTGTGCGATTTCGCCAAAACATAAAATCCCGATTTGCGTCTTTGAAATCTCAATTTTCGATTTGTATCCGATTTCTTGAGAGAGAAAAAAAAACGGGCAAAATATATCAAAATTAAAGTTTCATATTTCAAACTTTGCAAATTGTCACGGGTCAAAACACAAGTAATTTAGTTACCCAGAGAGCAGGCGGAGAAGGAGGGTTTAACAACCCTTTATTTAAATAAACTAAATATTCAAAATCACAGTTCTTCCATGGCGTAGTCGTCATAGACAGTACTCATCTCATGATCAGTGTCCACCGGGGCTGGACCAGGTACGGGTGGAGGCTCCTGGGGGTCACGCTGTAGTCGGGAAAGATTGGAGCCTGGTGAACACAACATCAGAAGCAGACGTTGTGTAGCAGGTTTCCAGTGAGGTCTCGTCAACGTTCTGAATTGGAGCAATACGTGTTTAACCACAGAACAGATATCTAGCGAGACTTCGTCAACATATAGAGTTGAGGCATGACTTGCTCAGTTAGGTTTAGTTGTCAGTTAGGGGCTGCGTCTGTCTGGGGTCCGGTGCTGCTTTAAGTAGAGGCGGACTGTTGATTGCTGATGCAGGGCAGCTGGCGTCGCTGCAGGCTCCGCGGACGGTCCTTGCGCAGGTGATGTTGATGGGAGCTGTCCCCGCTGACTTGTAACACAAATGGTGTCCATTTTTGTACTCAAGTAGAGACACCCCACCCTTTGGTTTAGGATCAATTTATACACATTTTATTCACCCATATAACTTCAAAACAGACCAGTAAAATCATTATTATCAACGTTAAGAAGGAAATCCGATTTGGCGATTTCACTTTTTCAAAAATCCTCTGAACAAAACAATCCGATTTCGATTTCAAATTGATTTTTTTGCACAGCCGTACTCTCAAGTTCACTGCACACTCAGTGTCATGAGTTTGCTTTCCCTTAATGACATTTCTATTGATCTGCTTTCCACCGTTCTATCACCTCCCTTTCCAACTAAACATGTGAATAAAATGGAAAAGCATCTGCGCTGAAAAAATAACTCTACTATCATGCTGGCTGTGTGGCGCAGTCGGTAAGATGAAAATATAACTTAGTTCACAGGCATGGGAACCTCTCCTCCCCTCGCTGACCATTCTGCAATGTCTTCCCCTGATCTCTCTCCACCCACTTTTGAAACAAACCCTGTCAATAAAATGCAAAATGGAGCTTATGCCAAAAAAAAAATAACTTAACTAAAACTAAATAACTAAAAATAAAACTAGAAGCACTCAGAGATTGCAAACATGCGCTGTAGTGGTACAAAAAAATAGTTCTTTTAGCGCTAGCAGTATGTGTGGCAAGCCATTATCAATGCAAGTGCTCGTAGAGTAGTAGCCTGGCAAGCCAGAACCAATCCATTGTCCACGCATCGCACATAGCTAGTTGAACCTAACCAATCACTCGGATTTTGACAATGAAACGTCTTATTAACCACTCCGTGCACTAACCATCATCCATCTATCTGTAGGTGTTGGTGATTAAGTATGATTATGTTGCTTGGTGCAGGCACGGGAGTCGCAGCCACGCGCTACGGAGAACAGGGAATGTTCACCCGTTAATAATAATGAAGTATGACTATTATGCTACTTATAGGCTACAGAAATGCACCAAAATTGAATCACTTCTTTCTTTCGTCATTTCCAACAACTCTGCAAAATTTCATCCAGATCCGTGCTCTACTTTTTCAGTTATCCAGGGGACAAACCAGTGTGACCAAAATCATAACCTGCTTTGCCCTGGTGCAGGGAATAAAAAACAAGTTGACTATAATCTAGTTACTGCCATCACTACCAAGCAGAGCTGGAAAGGCCAGTCTGCAGGTCTGAGGTTCTGGTGTCGGAGTAGGACGTGTTCTTGGCGAACAGCGAGGCGTCATTAGCGCGGCACGGTGACCAACATGTGATCTGCTATGCCATCTCTTCCCTTTCGAGGCGGGCGCCGAGCTTTGATGTACCTGGAGGAGCTGCCGGCGCAGCCGCCGCTGAGACACACTCGCAAGGGGCAAAGTTATATTTAATTGGCGAAGCGCCACGCCCCCTTACCTCATCTTAAATACACAGGCGCTATAGTGAGACTTGATAGAGACTGTAATGTTGCCTTCTAATCATAGCCCTGGAGCTGAAAAGTAGCAACCCAGCCTGCACTTCACTGAGCTTCAAAGCTGCCCGAATTTTTCTTCTTTTATGTCACTTACTTCAGCGATACAGCACATGTTCTGTAGAGACTGAAGCCAATTGTCTATTAGGAATGAGATGGTGATTTTAGATTGCGAATCAGCTTTATTTCTCCACGTCCATGCAATAGGGAATTTGAAATTTGCACGCAATAGAGTTCGGGGTGGGGGGTACTTCCTGTGTCTGAACGTCACTTCCGGTGTCATTTACCTGCCGTGTATTTGGCTATTTTTTCAAAATGTGTATTCGGTGGGAGCACATACCTACAAGGTTATTTAAAAATCGTGGTGGTAACTTGTGGCGTGCTTTTCCTCACCAAAATGTTATCGTGCAGATCCGTGACCCACAAACACATGATTTAATAATCAGTTAAACCCGTTCCATTGTCTCATTCCTTTTGGAAGGACTAGTAGAGGAGCCAGCCCATTGGTCCAGAAGAACATGTGACCACTCGGTGAGTAACTTCAAGTCGGATTTTGACTGTATTTCATCAATATTTATGTGATGCAAGGGAGATGATGTGTAACTGGTCACACAGCGACATATAGTGGTCGGATTCTGAATTGGTGAGCGTTTTTGTGTGTTTTTTGTGAGCCACCACAGTCCACTACGACAAGATTAAATGGAACTCATACAAACACCGGAAGTGTATTTCATCCCGGCGGGACAAAATGCCAGCCCCCTGTATCTTGCGGGTAAACCGGTTAATACCAAATAAATAATCGAAAACTGACAAAAAAATTCTCAGTAGCCAGTGTAAGGAGCACAGCGGACCATAACAACTTCCCATAGAGTTGTAGATTTCAACGTCACCACACGTGGGTTGGTGTAATGGTGGTCCTAGTAGGCAGGGCCCTGTAGTGCCTGCCAGAACCAAGGGCGGTGAAGATGTGGGTGAAGTGGTCCAAGGAACAGGTCTTGGATAGGGGGGTAGCGGTCTGACAACTGTAGCCTGAAGGTTTCCACCAAAACTAGTTGATGCTGGTAACTCGGGCTGCGACTATGCTGATCATGGTTTAATCTGCTATTTTTACGGGTGATTAATTGATTGATTGTTTCATTTTTCATTTCAAATTGCAACAATTGGGGGCACGCGGTGGCCAAGTGGTTAGAGAGCGCACCCCCCAGGCCACGAGCCGAGCAGTGTTGTGGGTTCTCACAACCCCTCTGGCTTTTTCTGCTATGCTGTGTTCCGCCGAAAGGCTGCTCTGGTTATGTCCTTTTCCCGCTTCGTGAGTGGGTTTGAATACACCCTCAGAGTATGTGAATACTCTGAGAAGTACCCTGTACAAGACGCCTGAGATGTCACAATCCAGATTCCTTGAAATAAACTGAATCCTACAGATAACATGGCTCTACAATGTGTTTAATCAGGTTTCAAAGATGTCCCTAGTATATCTAGTTATCTAGTTCATGTATGTGTTGTGTTCCAGTGTGTCCCAGTGATCGCTTTGGGAAGGACTGTTCTGAACTCTGTAGCTGTGCCAACGGGACCTGTAGCCCGATGGATGGATCGTGTCAGTGCTTCCCTGGTTGGACCGGAACCGACTGCTCTCAGGGTAACACACTGGCTCACTTATACACTGGAAACGCCTCACTTGAGCAGTGCCGCAGTTTCTAATCCTCTCCCCGGCTTTTCTTCAATGTCTCCCAAATCTTCATCCCAGAAGAAAGATTTCGTTAACTGTTCTGGAACAGAAACGGAACATTATCAAATCCACAAAACCAGTTAAAAATGTTTTTTTTTTGTTCTCTATATCTTTTAACATATCCTTTACTTTCGTCCCCTTTCACTGTCAGTCGGCAAGCATTTGGGGCTCCATCTTGTGGACAGACGAGGAAGTGAATGTAATGGCGTTTTAAACCTGGTTTTCACGTTAATGCAGTTGCATTGAAGTTTGAAAGTCCACTAAATATATTTTGTATAAACTATACCTAAAGTTAACATTGCACACTTAAAGGAACTTTGCTATAACAAAATCTTTGCGTTCTGAAACGGCTCAGGACCGATATTTTTGTGGCGGAACGGTTCCGAGAGCGAAAGCGTTAAACATAGGTCTGCCGGAACCGTTCGGAGCGGCACGTTTGAAAAATAATTTCGTTTTCAAGCCCTGATATAGAGACAGAGTTGGAGAGATAAATTACTGTTAAAATGTATAAAATATAAATAACAAAAAATGATAAAATCTAAAAGAAAGGACGTGGGGTATACCGGGACATGTTAGAAAAAGAGGCCAGAGAGAAATATTTAGAAAAGAAAATCATTATAATCGGATTGACCCTCTATCAAATAGACGCCATTTACCATCTACTGTCAGAAGATGGCAGCAGTCAACTTGATTGTACCACACACAAGGAAGGCAAATATAGGTCATAGATTATTGTCCCCACTCCATTCACTGGTTGATATTTGATAGGGGATACTATCAAATATCTAGAGTGAGTGCATGCACTAGTGTGTCCCGGTACATCCCACATCCTTTCATAGACTGTAAACACACAGCGCACTGGATCCATAATGGCCGCCGCCCACCCGTGACGTCACTGGAGCTACAGCCCGATTTACATTTATAACACTGCAGCAGCAGCGCCCATCGTGGATGCTCGTCACCGTTTGCCAGAGATGGCAAATCCAGTTCCAGAAAGTAAAAAATCCTGCCATGTTTTGGTTCTACCTGTGCACTGCAAATAGCAGCTGCTCCTAATTAGAGAAGCTCTTCAGTTGGGTTGATCTGCTAATCAGTGACACCTGTTTGCAGTCCATTTCTACGCTGGGTAGAAGCCAAAATGTGGCTGGACTTTTACTTTCTGGAGCTGGATTTGCCATCTCTGCCATTGTGCTATTCTTTCTGATATGCATTATGGGATATACTGCTATGCCGAGTGTCCATCCGCACAGCTAACTGGCGTGTTACTCCTCCCATGGCGGTGTGCAGCATGTCCTGCAGGCCATTGGGGGGCAGACTGTGTGCAGCTGTGCGAGTGCCTGAACGGAGCCCAGTGCAACGTTTACGACGGAGGCTGTCTCTGCACCCCCGGCTGGACAGGACCGGACTGCGGACAGCGTGAGTACCGACTCACTTGTTTAAAGGAATTCATACTGAAACATGTTCTTATCTGATCTTAGCTGAGTCAATACATGCCTATCTTTCCTCTGTGTGTGCGCACAGCAGTACTTGTAGCCAAAGATGGCAAGTAACGAAGTACTGTACTTAAGTAGTTTTTTCATGTATCTGTACTTTTAGAAGTACATTTTTCTCTGATGACTTTTTACATGTGCTGAGTAGATTTTTAACAAAGATATCTGTACTTCTACTCCTTACTTTCCCCAAAACAGGCTCATTACTTTTTTTGCACACCAATGGTAGCGATATGTATGGTGTGAAAGAGCCAGTAGGGCTGGGGGGGTATGCCAACAGACGTTAATTTCAATGTTCGGCAGTGAGATTTATTAACTTTACGTGAAGTAAGTTAGTAAGTAAGTTGAGTTTTTAACAATTTATTCAAACTTTAAAACATTGTAGAGCTGCCAATGAAAAAGTGCATTTTATATAGACTTTCATTTTTTTTACTTTGTACTTTATACTTAAAGATACTTTTAAGTAATTTTTAGAGCATGTACTTTTTACTTTAAAAATAGTTTTTGAGTATGTTTCTGAGCCTGTGCTTTTAACCCTACTCAAGTAGATATTTGGATCAGTACTTTATAGTCGTACTCAAGTTGTTTTTTCACAAATGTATTTTACTCTTACTTAAGTAGGAAATATGGGTACTTTTGCCATCTCTGCTTGTGGCACTGTTTGCTTAGTTGAGGCTCAAGGACCCAAATGGGGTCTTTGGACCTAAACTAGGCCTATGCAGTCATCTGGCCTGCTTAAGGTGTAGCCCTGAAAACAAGATCAACATTTGGGGATAAATCCGTTCGGTCTAAAGTTATGGAACAAACTAAATTTGACCGTCTTGAATTCAGCTCATCTCAGGCCTCCAGTTCATGAACCGAACCTACAACATAAACACACAGAATCTGAGACAAATCCATGATGGTGTCAACGTTATGGATCTCGACACCGTCTCCAACACACCAAGCAATAAGTATCGCAAGATTTTGAGTCGAGCGCCGCAGGTCACGTGGGCAGGTGTCAAAAGGGGTCGGCTTGAGCCAAGGCGTGTCTAAGATGGAGGAGGCGTGTCTAAGACGGAGGAGGCGTGTCTAAGATGGAGGAGGCGTGTCTAAGACGGAGGAGGCGTGTCTAAGATGGAGGAGGCGTGTCTAAGATGGAGGAGGCGTGTCGGTTGGAAAAGTTTTCAGCAGTGTCTCTTGCATTTTCTCTCCCTCTTTTCTGGGTCTACTTATTGTGTGCGTGCATAAATATT
>OMKY01256157.1:10384-28584 GCA_900302395.1 Bregmaceros cantori
GTGTGGGCATGTGTGGGCACATTATGCGTTAATAGTTAACGCCCATTGGGCGTGCCCCTTGTGGGGGGCATATATATTGGGAGAGCGGGAGCCTGTTCCCTCTCTCAAAGTCTCTAATAAATGATCGGCCCACGTTGTGGAGATCTTCACCCGAACCTTCGTACTCTCTTTCATTGTGTTGCCGCACACCGATAGTGTGGCCCCCACAGAATATTAATTATTAAAAGCTTGCAATGTCAATATTGCAAACATTTGCTGCTCCGCTATCCTCACTTATTGGTCACATTTCCAAGAGCCTACTGTTCTGTGCTTATAATATATAACTTCTAATATTTGGGTTTTTAGTTTTCACCGAAGTTTATGTGTAATTTTTTGCTTACGGTAGGGCTTAGCAGCTTTGCGTAGGCAACGCGTTTGAGCGGTGAGTGGGTCAAACAAGGAAACGATGAATCATTGTCGATTAATCGATTACCATATTAGTTGTTAGTGTTACATTTTTTCAATAATCGATTATCATCGACTAATCGGCTGCAGGTCTATTTGAGACACAGCACGACACAGCAAGTCTTTGTTCACTCTGTTCGTCCTGCTAGGATGTTGTGTAACTAGCCCGGGGTGTTATCTTGGTATTAGCATCAGATTACCACTCTCCGCTCCGCAGTTTAACCTTAATTGGGTCTAAACGTCCACTGAAACTTATCCCAAACGCACAGGATGGGGGATTTCTCTGCTGTCAATAATGCAGGGCATTTTTAACAAAGGCTTGCCACAACGTTAATATGACTGTTTTCAGTGGCTGCCATTCATTTTATTTGAATTGTTAGAATTAATTTCAATATGAGTAATTACAGAAATATATATGTCTTGCGCAGCCCGTACAAACTCCCCCTACGTCCGCGCTGATTGGTCGATTGATTTCGTACCGACGGCGACTTGGATTTTTCCCAGACCCTTTGCAAGGGTCTAGCGATGTGCGATGTGTGGGCGATGCGTTGGTTCTGGCTCGCCAGGCAATATAAACCATGCCCTGTGATTGAACCAGGGAGATAAACATCCATCTTGATGGGTTAAAAATAGACAAATTCCATCTCCAACACCCACCGTGACTGTCACACTTCAGTTTGCCCATCAAAGCCTTCCCCAGGATGCCCTGCATGCCTGCCTCCCCAGCGGTGGCTGGCGAGGGGTGAGTGTGTTGGTGGCTTGGGTTCTCGCGGCGCGGTGCAGATAGTTTTACAGACATCCTTACATAACTGACACCGGGCACTGCGCGTGACGGTAAATGAAGACTCATTTAGCGTTGGAAAAGGTCGGCTCGCGTTACACGCTTCTTTCCACCGCAGCTCATTCACCACGCGCGCCGCCGCTGGCTCGGAGATACGGTCACCAGAGATACGGTAATCTAAAGATGAATCCGATAACAGATTAGATGTAATGAGCGCTCGGAAAAGGGAAGTGCGTGCTGACCAGGTGTCCCTGTGTTGTACTGCACGACACAACAAACCTAGTTGTTTGGTTTGGCTCGTGTTTTCGGGGCGGATATGGGCAGAGTAGCCATAGAAAATTACTTAAGTAATTTTTATGAAGCTCATTTTGCTCAACTCTTGCTAAGAGACACACCTAAGTATTGTTACCTCAGCAAAATAATACTCAAGTAAAAGTAAAAAAAGTGCTCCACACAGAAGTTACTTAAGTAATAGAAAGTAATGAGAGAGAGACCGAGAGAGTGCCGGAGAAGGAGAGAGAGAGTGAGGGAGGGAGAGAGCGGGAGCGCCCGTGACCGAGAGAGAGCCAGAGAATGTGAGAGACCGCGAGGGAGCGAGCTAGAGAGAGAAAGAGAGCGAGAGAGAAAGCGGCCGAGACTGCGAAATAGCGAGAGAGAGCGCCCGAGTGGGAGAGAGAGATATATGACGCCAAGATATGTGTCAACAGGTGTCGCTAAAGGCCAAGTTAATGTAACGAGTAGTGAATTGCTGACATCTCAGTAAATTTTTTTATTTTTTTCACCTCAAATTTACTCCAGTAAAAGTATAAAGTAACTTGTGAAAAATGTACTCCAAAAGTAAAAAAGTACACACAAAAATTGTAACGGAGTAAATGTAATGCGTTACTCTCTGGGGGCTCAGGCAATAAAGTAAAAAAAGTCATGTACAACCACGCCCCACTAGGGCGTACAAAGATCAGTGATCCCCTGACAAAAAAAATGGAAAAAAACAAATCACACACACCAAACACACAACGGAAGAAGGGCCGGCTGCAGTCCGCCTTAAGGGTGCCCCGGATCGGCATCAAGTAGAATAGAAGAACCACGCGAGAGCCACGTATTGAGAACCTTAATTTTTACCTGTGCCGTGAAGCAGGGTATGTTTTTGGCAGCGTTGGTTTGTTGGTTTGTCTGTCCCCAGGATAACTGAAAAAGTTTAGAACGGGACTGGATGAAATTTTGTACAGTTGTTGGAAATGACCCACGGAATAACCGATTCAATTTTGCTGCATTTCTTAGCCGACAAGTACGATAATCATTCCTAATCACCAACTTACCGATGTGACCCGTCTTCCGGGTCCCATCGGACCGCTGGGAAATGTAGTTGGCATATTCACCGGTGGGAATACAGTCTATGGGTCAATCGCAATCGCGCTACTCGAGCACTTGCATTGATAATGGGTTGCCATACATACTGCTAGCACTGAAAGTACTATTTTTTTGTACCACTAAAGCGCAGGTTTGCAATCTCTGAGTGCTTCTAGTTCAACATTAATACAAGAGAGGGGTGAGTAGGGTCCCTCCATTTAAGGAGGATGACCAGGAAGACCAGGAGTGTCAGAGCAGCGATGAGGCAGGCTCTCTGCGAGACTAGATGCTTCCTTCTGCGTCACTTGTCATGCCTGTTGTGCTGCGATTGGGTAACTTTTTTGTAAAATAATGCTCCGCCGACCACACGCCACACCCCTTTTCTACCCCATCGACTCCAGACCCAAGCGCATGTTGGAGGGATGCGTGGACGATACGTTTGCTCTGGCTCCCCAGGCTCATTTTGTGGCAGCCGTTGTTCATGTAATGCACTCGTGTGACGTCGGGCATGAAAGGCGTTGCATACGGTGTGCGTGACTCCGCCTCTCCGAGGCGGAGAACCGAGGTGATGTTTGAACACGCACGCCCTCCATCCCTACGCTTCAGTTTGAACAAACCCCTTTTTGGTAAAGGCGCAGAAACGCGGGGCCGATCGATGACAACGCATTTTCATTTTGAACGAGGCCATAGTGACTTGAACTCATGAAAATGTTGCGTGTGTGTTGCTGGCATAAAACTAATTCTAACAAGGTTTTTTTTTGCATAATACAGCACCTACAACTTTTGCTTATTTATGCCTAAATGTGCCATGTTGGCTTTTTTCGGTAGAAGCAAAAAAACAAAGTTAAATAACAAAATGGTAATTTCTGCAGTCCTGGAAACAGAAATTGGTGTTTTTTTCCAGAGAGGATCTTGGTGGGCTTGTTGTGCCAACCGGCTGTCGAACACGCGCCGAGCGGCACCAATTTGGTGGAGGAAGGAGCAGGTATGAAATATTCATGGCTGACACCACACAAATTCACGTGTGGGTGAAGTTTATTATTTCACAATGATGGAAAAATGGAAGCTCGGGCCGCAGCGCGCCCGAACCCATGGGGTCCCTGCGGCGTCCATGTGTGTGTCTTGAACCGTGCACGTGCATGTTTTCAGCACGGTGGAGCAGTGCTGCCTCACAGCTAGAAGGTCCTGGGTTCGAATCCCAGCCCGGACAGGTCCTTTCTGTGTGGAGTTTACATGTTCTCCCCGTGTCTGCGTGGGTTTCCTCCGGGCACTCCGGTTTCCCCCACCACCAAAAACATGTTCTAGTTAACCTGCTCCAGTCAGTGCCCCTGGCCAAGGCGCTGGCTCAGAATCTGGAGTTGGCCCCCGGGCGCTGCGCACGCGGCTGCCCACCGCTCCTCAGGGATGGGTTAAATGCGCAGGAAGAATTTCACTGTACATGTGTGTATGTGTGACCAAATAAAGTACATTTACATTTTACATTTTTTTTGTGTATGTGCTGTGTGTGTGTTTGTGTGTGTTGCACGTGTTCATGCTATGTTCGTGTGAGTAGTTCAAGATTAGAACTACAGTTGTTTTTTTTTTATTGAGAGAAATACTGACAGGATTAAATCATAAACTGGGATGAAGAGTCGGGGGGAGACACCACCGGTGAGTCTGTGGTTCGAATCTCGCCACTGACGTATTTCCCGCATGTCTTCCCCCATTCTTCACCTGTTTCCGCTAACCCTAATAAATAAAGCTTGGGAAAAAACAGCCTGAATGGGCTGGAAAAAAACATTAAAAATAATAACAATAAGCAAAAGATGCCAAACATCTTTGTATAATTTGTTTTGCCACTTTCTGTTTAGTGTCAACGAAGGGAAATTGTATGTCTGGAGAGCGGTGAAGTGCATCCCAAGTGTTATTGAAGTCCCTCTCCAGTCAAATTGAATAATGTAGCCCGCTCGTCAAAGCCAAGCATTTGAAGAATACTTGAAATGAATCAAGGATTCAGTTGATGTGTGTGGAATTTGTTTTATTGTCATGAGGAGAAACTCTATGTAAACTAGGGCTATACAGTCAAGGAATATCCCCAAAACACGCTTCCAGTCCCCCATCATTCCCACCACTCCCATCAACAATGTCTTTCTTTCTTTTCTTCCTTTACTTGAGTAAGAGTAAAATACATTTGTGAAAAAACAACTCAACTACAACTACAAAGTACTGTCTACTCGAGTAGAGTTAAAAGTACAGGCTCTAAAATGTACTCAAAAGTATTTTTGGAAGTATAAATTACAAAGTAAAAAAATGTATAGAATGCACTTTTTAATGCTAGTTTTACAATGTTTGAATACATTGTTAAAAACCTAGCTTACTTCAAGGTTCATACTAAACATTGAAATGAAAATCTGTTGGTATTTCCACCCGCTACTGGCTCATTCACACCATACATATCCCTAGCACCTACCATCGGTGTGCAAAAAAAGTAACAAGCCTGTTTTGGTAAAAGTAAGGAGTAGAAGTTCAGATATTTCTGTTAAAAATCTACTCAGTACAAGTAAAACAACATGTAAACTCTACACATGAAGGACCTAGGCTGGGATTCGACGACTGCACCGCCGTGCCGCCCCAATTATACAATGATATTGGTACATCGCCCATCCTTATGTAATGTTTCAGGGTTCAACACTAAGCAAGCCTCTTCCCGGGGTGAAGTTAGGTTGATGTTTTTCTGTGCCGGAAGCTTCTGTAAAACATTGCGTCAGTCATGATGATCCCTGAGCCGATAGAACTCCGTGAATTCCCTCCGTGACCAAATCCTTGTGATTGCAAGGATTTGCTTCCTTCTTCCATGTCTTTCTTTTTTTCCTTGTGGGAGGAATCCCGTGCGGTTACCTAAAAAAAACCATAGGGTTCTCAATGCTTTCGGTATCTTTGTGTGTGCGTGCCCGTGCGTCCGTGCAACCCGCTTGTCACTCGCAAAACATTGAACGAACATCATCTGCAATTTCACCCACACGTCGGAGCCCCTCTCAGTGCTTCCCACGCACGCATCGCCGCCGCGCTGCACTGTTACCTAAAAAAAACAAAACAAAAAAAACATAGGATTCTCAATGCTTTCTGAATCTTTTTGTGTGAATGCGCATCCATGCAAGACGTTTGTCACGCCCAAAAACATCTGCATTTTCACCCACACATCGGAGCCTCGTCTGGTGCATCCTACGCGCACGTCGCCGCCGCGTAGTCGCACGTTTACCAAAAAAAAACCCATACAATTCTCAATGCTTTCTGTATTGTTGTGTGTGCATGCCCGTGCCCGTCCGTGCAAGCTGTTTGTCACGCGCAAATCATTTTCACCCACACATCGCAGCCTCTCCCGGTGCTTCCCCCGCACGCGCGCATCGTCGTCGGCGCCGCCGTGAGTCACACAGGCCACGCGAACGCAGAAGCTAAATGGACATTCTGTGGTAACCCACACACTCTCTCTCGCGCTCTCACACACTCGAACATAAATACATTTATTTTCGACACTTGACTTTGTTATGCTTCCACTCTGTTTGTGTTTTCAGTAGAAAAAGAAGAATAACGAAATGTGGCATTGAAGTGCAGAATAGGATTAAGCTTTGGCTTGCTGTGAAAAGAACACAGAAATCCTTACCCCCACACATACCTCCACAAACACAAAAAGAACTCCTCTAGGGGGTTCCCGAGATGAATTATTTAAAGTTAAAGCTGCTACAGTTACTTTTTAAAGTTGAGATGACATAAAGAGTAGTGTTGCACCGATACCATTTTTTTGTGCCGATACCGATACCCGATACTTGGATGTGCAGTATCGGCCGATACCGATACCAACCGATACCGATACCACCGTTTGGAAAAAAAGTGATGTTGGTCAATTGTTAAAAGGGTTGGAAAGAAGTTACTAGTGTTATCATGGTGCTTTTTACTTGCAGTCTATGATTAATAGTTGAAGAGTTCAGATGCAAAACCCCCTTAGACCACTTTTTGAGAAAAAGGCCATTTTTTATCAGGCCTTTTGTATTTAAGCAGATGAGAGGAGATATTTTAGACACTGCGGGGAGCGGGTTTTGCATTTAATTTAAATAGTCCAGATTTAGACAAGAGTCACACAATATAATTAACCCAGTTTTCACAAAAAAATGAGTTAATTTTCCTCCACTCAATATATAACGTTTTATAATTTTCATAGATAGTCTATAATATCGTCCTACTTGATACTCGATTCATGGTTTAAATAAATAAAAAAATGACTCGTTTGATGGAAAATGCATGAGATTCTAACAAATTGAATGATTTGAAATTTCATGTACTTATGGAATTGGCACATTATTTGTTAATGTAATTTAATGTGACTCGTCATTGTTTCATTCACAGAGTTGGGTGAATGATCAGTTTGTGAACAACACATAATAAAGCCACTGTGTTGACATTCGCAGCTAGCAGAGACGAGAGCGGCTCGTCCGCCGTTGTGTGTGCAGTGTCCATCGTACACGCTGGAGAACAACTTTTTAAAATATTTTAGCAGCAAAGGATGTGGATTACCATTGCGTCTTCCATTATCATTGAAACTTTGCGCCGACATTGCGTTTTGGACTCGAACGAATGCAATGTCGGCGCATGTAACGACTGTACAGCCCAAACACATGCAATAAATGGGAGCTACCTGTGCGATCATACCGCGTTAGAAAGTGTGGGGGGATGCGCAATGGGTGATCCACACCCTATTATGAGGAGCGGGCGAAACGTGTCCTTTATAATGGGTGTGAATCACCAATTAGCATAGGGCGCTCAGATAACATGTCATTACAATATGTCAATGTCATTAGCGTTTATGATCAATACTCTGTCCTGATATTTTCATGCAAATGACCGTTTAGTCTAGTGCCATAGATAGCACTCTGGCTGTGTGTTAACTTGCGCTCTATGTAGTGAACACAAACGGCGCCGTTCGGTACGGATGGCGTGTTTAGAACACACATTACGGGGAGGTTGGGGGGAGGATTGGGGGTTATAATGTGAATGACTTTGCAACTGTGATTGGTCTGTGAAATTAAAACAAAAAAATGTTCACAAAAAAAGAACACACATTACGTAGAGTAGGTTTAAAATGTGTGTTTTAATGTTTTATGCAATCATGTTAATACGTGTGTTGGGTGTCATTCGTGTGTGTGTGTGATCTGCAGTAAGGGAGAGAAAGACGCTGTTGTAGAGTGGGGGGGTGAGGCGGGCGGTACAGTGGGGGGAGCGGGGGCGAGCGCACGCTTGAGCTGCTGAGTGCCGCTGGGCAGGCTCCGTGGGCAGTTTCTGCCGTACGGCGTCGGAAAAACGGTATCGGTTCAATACCGTTTTTTGGTACTCGCTGATACCGATACCACAAGGTGCCGATACCGAGTACGTCCAATACCGGTATCGGTGCAACACTAATAAAAAGTCATGTGTTTTTTTAATGCTTTTTTTCCCAGCCCATTCAGGCTGTTTTTTCCAAGCTTTATTCACTAGGGTTAGCGGAAACAGGTGAAGATGGGGCGGCAGACATGCGGGAAACACGCCGGTGGCGAGACTCGAACCACCGACTCACCGCGCCATTAAGGCATATGCGTGCTTTCCAGCTCTCTGCCTAACCAACTGAGCTACTGGGCGGCACGAAAAAAAAAGACATGTTTTTAAAGGTTTTCTGTGTTTATAGTGGGCATGGGGAGTCATAGTAGACCATTTAAAACTGTATTATTTTAAAAGTGTTTATGTGTTTATAGTGGGCATGGGAAGTCATAGAAACCACTCTCTCTCCTTCTCTCTCTCTCTCTCTCTCTCTCTCCCCTAATCTCTCTCTCTCTCTCTCTCTCTCTCTCTCTCTCTCTCTCTCTCTCCTTCGCTCTCTCTCTCTCTCTCTCTCTCTCTCTCTCTCTCTCTCTCTCTCTCTCTCTCTCTCTCTCTCTCTCTCTTCTGCTCCCAACTGTTGCACTTCTCTGCTACTCTCAGTTCTCCCACCATCTTCTCTCTCTCTCTCTCTCTCTCCCTCTCTCTCTCTCTCTCTCTCTCTCTCTCTCTTTCTCTCTCTCTCTCTCTCTCTCTCTCTTCTGCTCCCAACTGTTGCACTTCTCTGCTACTCTCAGTTCTCCCACCATCTTCTCTCTCTCTCTCTCTCTCTCTCTCTCTTTCTCTCTCTCTCTCTCTCTCTCTCTCTTCTGCTCCCAACTGTTGCACTTCTCTGCTACTCTCAGTTCTCCCACCCTCTTCTCTCTCTCCCTCTCTTTCTTTACGAGCTCCTGCAAATTTGAGACAGAGAAACTGACTTCTTCGGCATGCTCACCCACTCAATGTGAGTGGGGGTTTGATGCTCTCCATGGCCCAGTTTGTGTGTATTTGTGTATGTTTGTCTCATACACAGACAACAAAAGCAGTATTTCTGTGTTTATGCATCTCATCTTTTCTATTAATTATTAATGAAGACAAATCAATTTTATTCAATTTGTATAGTTTGGTCTAAGAAGCTTCATATAGGGCATCATTTATATAATGCGCTATTTGAGTATATTAGAAACGAAATTCTGACTAATATTTAGGGTGGATTTCCCTAATGTGGGCCACTGCCCAATGTAGGACACCTAAGCTCCAGGCTCTGGCTCCTCCCTAAACTATGGTACCAAACTATGGTAATGTGCAGTATAGCTTAATAAATGAACCACTAGACGAATCATGAGCTTGTGAATTGGAATTGAGTCAATTCAGGAAAATGAAATCGATACTCAGCCCTAATAATGAAAAAATAATAACCTTCGCCACAAGAGTGCAGGATAAAGTACATAAAAATATCTTCAACTCTCGCTACTAATACTGTAGTTCACAGGGAATAGCTGAGAGGTTTCTTTAATGCTAACAAACCTTTGTTAATGAATGGCAGCAGATATTTACCCTTCTTATCTGATAAGCGTGTAATCAATCCTTGAGAAGCCACGCTTGGGAAAAAAGAGAAGACCAAACATACCAATCTGCCTAAAGGCCAGTGCACATCAATGCGACTGCATTGGTTTGCAGTGGCCAAAAACAAAATGGCCGTTGCAGACAGTTGCAGGCAATTGCATTGGTATCATAGTCTGTATATAAAAATGGACACCGCATTCGTTTTCATGTCCGTGCCTACTTCCGGGTTGGTCTGGGCCTCAGTCTGGCGGAGCCTAGTCTCAGAAAAGCGAGGCCTATGGGAATTCCAATACAAATATTCCAATCTTAGCAGCCTGTTTTAACTTATTTAAAGATCTTTCCTAATTGATTTTTTTAAATATATATTGCCGGGATGATTATTGGTTAATTGTGTGAGGGGGGGGTGATAATTTGGCGCTAATATTTTTTTATTTCAGCTCCCAGAGGATCCCATTCATTCTGTCTCTGTCGTTGGCGCCCCTAGCGGACAGTACCACTGGAAGAAGTCGCGTGTGGGGTGTCTCTCTCTCATACACTGTATAGCTCTCTCTATTTCTCCTTGCCCTGGATATACTTGTACTTTCAACAATGACAGCGCGCAGTTGGCAGCACAACCCGAGTTTGTTCACAGCAATGGGATGACGTCATGCACGCTGCGTCTACTTTATATACAGTCTTTGATTGATATGCACTGGCCATTCGATGTAAAAGGTCATTTTTAACATGTGCACACTCATTTTAAATAGTCCATACGCACGTTGGCGTAGATGTGAAACATATTAGTGGGACAATGTAAACAAGGCATTGGATTGTTTGGTTGAGTCTATTGTCACTGACTTGACATTTCTACACAGTAATGCAGAGCAGTCCATTCCCAGCATTGTTTCCAGACTCGCTGGTACTTCCAGATGCAAAGCACCTTGGGTGGGGGCTGCACTACTGGCTCACGTTGTCGACTTAGGCTGCGTCCCAATTTATATCTTAGCACTCATCTCAGCCCTAGCCCTTGGGCTTGCGATGTCTTCCTATTTGATATTTGTTAAGGGCAAGGTCCCAAATGAAGTACAGAAGGCATGAAGGCTCCTGAAACATGCCAGAAGTGCACAATGGTTTCAGATCATCAAGAAACACCAGATATTCTGAAATAAATATGGTTTCTCCTAAGATGATTTCCAAGATGAGAATCGGGATGCAGAATTGGCATCATTATTCGATTATCACTCATTTTATCAGCCAATTAACTGCTTAATCATTCACTTTTTTGGACTTTCTTGCTAGAAAACATGATGCAGTACCAGGCAATGCAGGACTTTTAACCTGTTTTACCAAATGTTTTCACAAAGTGTCAACTTAAGATATTAAAATGGTGATAATGTTCTGATATTCTCTTATTCTATGTTATGCTTTTATTCTCATACACTCATGGAGGTAGGGTCGATTGCCCTAATGTGGGCCTTTTTTTGCAGCTTCCAAATGTTAGTTGCCCAAGGAAGACCAGTGAAATTGAGTTTGCCATTAATTGGTCACTTAAAGCATTACTTTTTCCAAAGCAGTAATCAGATTACTTCAGCAGACCGATTACTTTTTACAAGCAACTGTGACAACAGTTTCCGAGTCGTGCCCCTTAATGTCAGCAAGTCGACATATTTTTTGAAAAGCCACTATACAGGTAGATTGGAGTGTGTCTCTCTCTGAGCGATGGGACCATTTCTGGAGGATACATTAAACCATTGTAATGAACAAGCTCTCCTTCAAGCGCCATGCATGGCAGGAAACTTACTTTTCCATCCATAGACCGTTCCAGCTTGACCCAGCACAACTCTCTCCCTCCATCGCTCAGTGAATGTATAACTCACTCTCCTTATCTCACCCTCTTTATCTCTCCCTCTCTCTGTCTCTCTCTTTCTCTCTATCTCACCCTGTGTCTGTGACCCTCACAACCGAGCTCAATTGCTCTAAACAAACTCCATCTATCATGTATTGTTCCCAGACCCAATTCGGACAGTCTGCTTTCTCTATAAAGGGGGCAAACCTCTGGAACTCACTACCAGCGGCGCAAAAACTAGAGACGGATGTGTTTAAAAGAGGACTGAAATCATGGTTGAAATAAAATGTGCTCACATGGACTACAGTCTTGTGTCTTCCCTGTAGTATTAATGGGTTTTATATGTTATGTGGGTCAATGACGTGCCATGCATTTTTTGAGTGCCCAGGCAAAGTTTAATAGAAAAGATGAATACTTTTTCATTAATGTGAAAAAAAGGTACATTTTTAGACACACCTCCTTCCTGTTTATTGGGTTCTATTAGTATCTTTCGTGGATATTGGACATTTACAGATTTATGGAGCTCTAAAAATTCATTCGATGCGATGTGCCCCCCCTAAAATCTAGCTAGTAAAATGCTCTAAAAACATTAAAAACATGAATAAAATGTCTAATTTATACAAAAGGTAGAAGGAGATCCATTTATTAGTTTTAACTATATATTTTTTTCACCTCGTTTGAAAACCTTATTCGTCAGTGACCCATGTATACTAACATATATTTTCTATCCCATGCATTTGACTGTATAGGGTGGGCAGCTTCCTAATGTGGGTCAGTTGCATAAGGTGGAACAGTGAAATGTAGTGTTGAACAGTTGAACTTAATGTTAGACACATTGCCATAGTTTACTTTTTACCAATGTTTCACTGAAATTCATTTGTTTGGATGGAAAAAGTGTTGTTTATGATGTGACGTCACGTCGCTTGGCTCTGTTCATGGGTATCCATCGCACCCTGCATGCTGGGGTGAGAATCCCTTAAACTACTGCTGCTTCCTCACCCTGCATGTTAGAGTGAAAATGTTCTATTCTGCTGCTGCTCCCTGAATTAGTGCTTTTCCATGGTACTCATGGAAATAAGGAGGTTCCTCCGAACAGAGCCATACCGCCAAGATAGTTCTAATGTCAATAAAGGGTTCCTTCTTAATCTTCTGTTGCGTTTCTTGACTAAAATGATTCTGACAGAAATTTAAAAAGATGACATCGCATCAAGCCCTCTCTGTTTGCCTCAATACACACTCATTCTGTATCTTTGTATTGTTGGAACATGCCATCACTCCAAATTAAATGAATGGTGTGCAGGATAGCAAAGTTACAGCACCCCCAGAAAAACACGGGCAAATACCCTTGATTATGATTAAATCAGATTAAAGGAAAGATAAGGTACAGATTACAAAAACAACCCTGTAACAATTGTCCCTTATAACAATTTAAAATATGTCATCTATATTCTACAGTTACATATTTCTGGGAAAAGAAAAGTGTGATCATGATAATCCTGTATGATTATCAATCGAACAGCAAAATAGCCTTGTCAATGTGCATGGCTGCATGCAGCAAACACCTTTTTCCAACAGATCACGTCCATATTTCAGACACATTGCCCACATTTAAAGTGCCTAAACTAACTGCCTACACTCACACACACATTAAAGAATATGTTGATTGGTTTCAAGTTTTATTTAAAAGTAATCTAAAAGTGACTGAAAGTGACAATAACCCATTATGTTACTTTTAAGATGGGGAGCGTAAAATGGGATTACGTAAAAAACAAAACAATAGAAATATTAGTAACTTGTACCTGTAAGGGATTACTTTTAAAAAGTAACCTTCCCGTGCAGTTGGCAAGATACCCGCATCCATGTATACTATCTGTGGCTTATTTCACAGGACAGCGTTGCAAGTTCCCCTCCCCTCGCCGCTATCTCTGCTAGGTTTTTCCCCGGTCTCTCTCATGCCACTTTCGCAGTAACCGTATCAATAAAAAAGGGGGGAAAAGTAACCTTCCCAAACCACCGTGTTCAGTGTGTCATCTTCGATCTACGCAAATCCTGGCGTTATCGGAATCCTGCAATTCATACGAGAGATACAATGATCCACATGACTACCCCAAATTGCATAGCTTGTCCTTTGGACTTTAGCACGATCATTCCATGAAATGTTCACCATGTTTTGACTGACAACCACAAAGTGGTTATGATTTGAGGTCACTAATGTGTTAATCGCTCTATCATGTAATGTAACAACATAGTAACTCAACTGAACTGAGAAAAAAAAAAGAAATCGTACCCCCCGCTCCCCAGAAATGTACTTGTGGGTCCAGCAGCGCAATGGAAAAGTGTTGGAGCCTTGAAGGCTGGAAAAGAAGCAAGCTGAGTTTGCTTAAAGGCCTGACCTAGATTCAGAGCCCCATCAAAGGCATATATTATCTAATCCAAGGTAAGGGGAAAAAACATTAGCACCAACACTGGCCAGCAGGCCCAGTCCACTTGGTCATGTAACAGAATACTAATTGTACTTGCTACAAGTACTCAAGTACCCGGACAACATACTAGTGAGCAAGCAATATTAATGTTTTCGCTGGATGCCGATAACTGATTTTAGAGTTTGGGGTAAATTATATGTAACTGATAATGCAGCCGATATGCATTTGTTTTTGTAGTTTATGAGCTGGAATGAAAAGAAAAAAAATGAAATGTGCTAAAAAGCCATCACTGCTTCCATCGGTCACGACATGATCGGTGATCGGAAAACTTTTAAGGTTAATGAGCACAGTCAAAGTTTATGATCGACAAATGGACATACAGCTGTAGAGTGGATTGCCCTAAAGTGGACCACTGCCTAAGTTCCAGTGTGCCTGGCTCCTCCCTAAACTAATGAGTATCAGTGAAACTATGGTAAAAGCAAACTATGGACATGTGGAAATGTGGAAATATTAAGTTCAACTGATCAACACTACATTGCACTGTTCCACCATAGACAACTGATTAGGAAGCAGTAAAAAAGGGCCCACATTAGGGCAATCCACCCTTTGTAGTGTAGTGTAGTGAACTGCTGTTCGAACTCACCAGTTGGAAACTTAGCTGATGCAATCGACATTATTTTGTTATTTTGTTTTGTTTGTTATTTTTTTAAATATGTTAATCGTTAAATCGGATTTCAATGCTTTCTTGGACAATTGCGGAACATCAATGTTGTAGGAACTGATTTAGTAACACCACGATGAGGTAGACTGTTTTTTGTAAATTATTATTATAGGATATTTGGATGTATTTAGGTATATTTAGTACATTCCATTATATAGAGAGACTGGAGGATTATAACTATATTGCCCAAGAGTGAGGTCTCTGTAGTCTAGTTCATTCCAAAAGTGGCATGGTTTTCAATATTTTAAATTTGAAAAATATTTTTAATTTTTTCAAGTTAGTTTTTGGGGCGTAAGTGGAGTGATACAATTCTTTATTTAGTTTTTTTTTTCTTCAGAAATCGGACTCAAATAAAAATTGAGATTTTGTTAAACAAAAAATCATCCAGCCCTATAGACAAACTTATCATAAAGTGAGCCACCAGCATGGTCGATGCACTTATGAAAATGTTTAGTGGTTTGATCTGTAAATTTATAGGGCAGGAGATCAACATTTATTATAGACTAAAGTAACTTGCAGACTCCTTAATAAATAATATACCTTTACTAAGTAATATGTCAGTCTCAACATGTATTTTATGACTGGTGTTGAGTGGACCATGTAGGCCACGCCAGTCCCCAATTCATTTTCAAGAAGCCAAACAGATCAAGCGTTGGCTATAGGAACGCATCCTTGACCTCATACGGTTCAGCCAGCAAATGCATCAAGATAAACTCATTCAGACGTTTCGTGGACCCCCGGTGCAAAACTGTAAATCTTACACGCACCCCCTTGGGAGTCATCACGGACCCCTAGGCAGGTTCAGAACCCTGGTTAAGAATGGGGGATATAGAAGACTAAAAAACTGTCCATGCCATTATGGAATTTGTGGGCCTTGTATTACGCTGTCCCATTACAGACACGGTGTCATGAGCCGCTCGTCCACGGGCGGCACCCAGGCGCCAGGTTCGTCCGTGGACCGCACCAGCGCAGCTGGCGCTTACCGATCTCGTCTCCGGAGCGGTTCCGTGATTGGCTGCTCTCCCCTTCTTATAGGGGCTTCGGGCGCAAGTCCGACGCAGCGTCCAAGTTCTTCCTGGGTCAGTACTAGGTTGACAAGTTTATGTTTCTGATAGCTAGTGTGCTCCTGTGTCATCGCCTGCTAGCCAGTTAGCCAGTTAGCCGTTTGGGTAACCTGGAGCTATCTTCGACTACAGGATCGACCTCTTCCACCTCCGGATCGAGCTCGCCGGTCATGGACCAACTACCGGAGATGAGTACTCACACCAAGACTCTTTTGATATGAACATTGTTTGTTTACTGTGTCCAGAGACTCGTTTTACCTGTACACTGGTGATTTGTTTATCCTTTTGCACAGTGTGTGCTGCAATTGTTTTGTGTTTGCTCCTTGATTTTCTGTATCAAACGGATGGCCTGGACAGGCATCCAACCTTTTCTCTGAGTCCATATTCCTTCATATTAGCTATACCAATCATAACACACGGCACACAAAATGTCCTACATTTTTACTATCCTTAATATCCTTTTAATAGCATTTAATGTCTTCCTCAAAAAAGTAATTTTGAATAAATCAAACTATAAAATGTATTCTCATGATTACTGTTGTACATAGGGTGGATTGCCCTAATGTGGCCCCTTTTTGCAGCTTTCTAATGTGGAACAGTAAAATGTAGTGTTGCTTTTACCATAGTTTCACAAACATTCATTAGTTTAGGGAGGAACCAAAGCCTCTGGAGCTTAGGTGTCCCACATTAGGCAATGGCCCTGGCCCATATTAGGGCAATCCAGCCTATTAGCTTCTGACTTGGTAAACCTGCACCAGCCAAGAAGAATCTCTACCTTCCAGTGGTCTATCGAAGGTCCATAATATCCCAATACGGCTATAAGTATTAGGAAATAAAATAGAAGAAAAATATCACTGCTTATTTCACATTTTAGCAGTTGATATCTTGGGGGGGTGCGGTGGCAGAGTGGTGGTGGAGCGTGTCCTCCCGGAACATAGGTCGAGCAGCGTCGCGGGTTCCCAATCCCCCCTTTGGCTTTTCTCCCCCTGACTCTTCAACCCAGTTTCCGATGTAATCCTATAACTATCTCTCTCAGTAAAGAATGAAAAAAAAACAGTACTTGCCCCCCAAAAAATAACTTGTTAATAAGTTGATATCTTAAGAACCGTTTTCCATCTTTATTGGACAGGATTAGTCGGAAATTGGGTTGAAGAGATCGGGGGTAGACATTGTAGACAAGCTGACGAGGGGAGGAGAAGTCGCGGCACCGCGGACGCTCCGATAGACACAGAGCCAGTAACATGAATCAGGGCGCGTTAGGTGCGGTGTCCATAACCACTCGGCCAACAACACCCCCCATCTTAAGAGCATTTTTGATCACGTAGATTATAAGTCCTGCCTTACATATTACCCAAAAATAATTTCCAAAAAAGGGTTCATGATCAATCGATGAATTTACGGATAAAATGAACAATAACAATTGAATAATGCTTTAACTGACTATTGACGTACTTAGAATCGATAGATTTCAGTGGTGTGGAGCCTCGAGTTCATTGCTGTCAGAAGAAATTCCTGCCTTGAGATGTGAGTAGCGAGTCTAGTCAGAGGGTGGCTTGTTGGAGGCAGGGGTCGTATTTAGTGTAACTTCAAACGCTGTGAAATTGTCCATCGGTGCCTCATAAACATGCCAAAGGTGTTTCAGCTGAGTTTTAAGCAGGGCAGACCTTGTTCATTTTGTTTTCAGAAGTATTTTCGACCACCAGAACTTTGCATCAAGTACAATGACTAGTAACTAAAGTTATTTTGGGGCGCATGCTCGATTTATCCATTTCATGAACAGTGAAGAAGACGAATAAAAATGAAAGGGGGCGAGGAAGTAGATCAGCAACATACTTATGTCATAAAACGGACAACAGATGTGTTTGCTGTGAGACTACGCCACAGGCACAAGACCGCAGGAACATGGTACTTAAGACCAGGACTAAAAGTCTTAAGTCCGGCTTTGTCCCTGCCATTATATAGGGTGGATTGCCCAAAAGTGGGACACTGCCTAATGTGGGACACCTAAGCTCCAGTGGCCCTGGCTCCTCCCCAAACTAATGAATGTCAGTGAAACTATGGTAAAAGCAAATTATAATAATGTGTCTAACATTAAGTTCAACGGTTCAACACTACATTTCACTGTTCGATCTTAACTGTCCCACATTAGGAATCTGCAACTAAGGGCCCACATTAGGTCAATCCACCCTACCTCGATAAGAGATGATGATCATTGGTGCTTATTGTTGACGATTATTACAACATATGTAATGCGGCTTAAGGTGATAGTGATGAGATGTTGATTTTGTTTTATGGTATTGTTTCACATTTAATTTTGTGCAGTTATTTTATCTTGGATGTTTCTATTCATTCACTGCAACCTTAATTTACCTGCGGGTATAAATAAATAAATCAATAAATGTGTTCTTTACAATATAACTATTGCGTTCAGATATACTTAAGAATATTGGATGGACCTTCAAACATCAGGGCAATTTTTTTTGTTAAAATCGTTGGTAATGAAGGAATTAAAATGAGACAAATTCTGTAATAAATCATCATTGACTAATCAGTTCCAGCTCTATATAAAAGTATAATGATTATGTACTAGTAGCAATTGTTTGAGGAAGCACAATAAAGCAAAAAAACGTGCATTCGTTTTTCCGAAGGCAGAAGCTTTTTTTTTTTG
>OMKY01256165.1:0-11763 GCA_900302395.1 Bregmaceros cantori
ATGAGCTCGGGCTAACATTGTTACCAAGATGTGAATAATACAAAAAACAACAACCTGATATTATTATGCTTTTGTTCTTTCCGCCGTAAACTGTCCGACATCTTATTAGAGCAGTTATTATTAAGGTATTATTTCAACTTGAAAATAATTAAGTGTTTTTTTTCCCCCAAAAGTTTCCTCTTGGGAAGTGTTGATATCCATCTGATTACGTCACTGTCCTTGCAGAGATGGCAAATCCAGTTCCAGAAAGTAAAAATCCTGCCATGTTTTGGTTCTACCTGTGCACTGCAAATAGCAGCTGCTCCTAATTAGAGAAGATCTTCAGTTGGGTTGATCTGCTAATTAGTGACACCTGTTAGCAGTGCGCTTCTACGCTTCGTAGAAGCCAAAATGTGGCACGACTTTTACTTTCTGGAGCTGGATTTGCCATCTCTGCCATCAACAGAGTGGCTGAATTTGTCACACAACACGTACAACGTTTCAAAATCTGCTTATCACAGCTCGCTCTATGACCCATTATCCACCATGCTCTGCATGAATATTGATAGAATATCAACAAATACATCTCCAGGTCACTCACCGATGTTCTCACGTGTTCTTCTGGACCAATGGGGTGACTGCATTCACTCGTACGTCTGGCACAGATTAGTAAATGGAATGGGCTGCGCAGATTAAGTAGTGCATCTGCACTAGAACATTTGGATGTGGAATAGCATGTTATGAGTTCCGCTGGTAGTTGTTCTCAACTACCATCGAACATGCAATAAAGGAGTTTGGATGTGTGGATGCATGTTAAAGGTGCGTGCTTGGTGTTACTGGATACAATGCCTACTAGGCATTAAGCCCAAGGAGAGTGTTGTGGAACTCCCACAGTATGCCAGAGATACTGGCCGAAATAACGTGAGCAAAGACTGGGCTCACGAAAACAATTCAGCTCTAGACAGAGAAACCGTAAATGCGACTGTGTGGGGAACCAGTTAGCATCATATACAGCAGATGGAATTTGTACGAGTGTATCTGTGGCTCGAGATGGCCACGACTCGCCGAGTGTGATAATCATTGCTAACCGGCCCGAAAGGGACTACAGATTGTCTTTGAGTCGCATGTTACAAGTTTTGCTGCTAGAGAGAGCTACGCACAACAGACGGGAGTAAACGATTGTGTTTACACATAGACTCCCGACTGCCGGCCGAAACCCATAACCGCATGGGTAGAGGAGTAATATTGGAGTGGAAGTCAAAAGATACTCAGCCTCTCGGTATCCAAGAATAATGCCAGCAGGCCGAACGGAATGCTGCCTGCTGCTTAAATAGAGTGGGCCACAGATGTTAGCAGTTAGCCATACTCTTCTTCGTGGCTCATCCCCCACCGAAAGCAGAGCACCCAGTGCCTTAAGGGCATAACGCCCTCTACCGCAAGCTTTCGGAAGCGCCGCTAAAGCGGCGTCGTACACAACAGTAATCCCACTGAAGAGCTAGAAGGAAGGGCCGAAGAGAGGAAACTCTGGGTTTCCCTGCTCAA
Organism: Bregmaceros cantori; assembly: GCA_900302395.1. NCBI lineage: Eukaryota > Metazoa > Chordata > Actinopteri > Gadiformes > Bregmacerotidae > Bregmaceros > Bregmaceros cantori. The sequence goes on from OMKY01256165.1 coordinate 1,522, forward strand.
AACTGTATCCTGTGACCCGACCCCGGATGAAGCAGAAGAAGAAGTAAGTATGTACACATGTTTTCAATTAGGCTGAAGCAGATGAGGTCTAACTGTCTAAAGACCCCAAATTTAGGTAGTGAGTGCAATAATTTGTTACAGTGTAATTGTGACCTGTAAGTTCTAGCACAGTGCGCATACAATAGACGATGCTGGCTGTCAGTATGAGACTGCACAAGGCTAGTCTAGTCGTCGGCACTGGCATCTTTGGCCCATATGTGACTAGTGGAGATAAACCATGATGTATGTGGGCACATATAAATACCGTGTAGCCTTGACTTTTGGATAGGTTGATTAACCATTATATGAGGCAGATACGCCCCCAGCTGTGTTACATTGTAGCAGGTCGCATTTCTGGGGAAATTTTATACACACTTGGGCACTCTGTGACATCCTATGACCAGCACATTCATGCCCATATTTGGACTGGTGTAAGTGCTGTGTCTGCATTTGTGATTGCATTGTGATGTCATGTACACACTCCCACCCACGGCTGTCTGCTGAGACATTTCTCTTAGCAGACATTCAGTGTTCCTCCTCTTTCCTGCCTTGTCCATTGACGAATAAAGAGCATTATGCTAGGGGTTGTGTTCCTCATTACAAACATACCTCTACATTGGTGACCCTCAAACGCTCATGGAAGTTTCCCAGAGCGAGAACACGCCAGCTACTGGACACTCGCATCTCTACATTGGCCATCAGCTACCTCCAGCTGCCTTCCACCGGCACTGCAATGGTGCCTCTGCGGTCTACACATGGCCCTGAGCTGCGTGAATAAGCAAGGCTATTAGCAGCATGTGTTATTTTATTTTTCCCCACTTGGGACACACGGAGAGCCGACTGTCACCTCCACTCGGGGACAGCTCCATCCCTCCACACACGGAGGATGATCAGCGGAGGTGAATACGACTACGAACGTATTGCGCGCCCCCCCACGCCTCGGAACACGCGCACACATGCGCTCAACCCTGCGCCGTCGCTACAACACATCGTCACCATCCCGTACGTATCGGGGGACTATATAAGGACTTCCACAGATTCCGTGCCTCGGCTCAATGGACTACGTTGGCACTGCCGGCGGACAGGATTCCTTTGATGTCTTTTGACGTGAAATTTCGGGGGAGGTGTGTAGCAGGTCGCATTTCTGGGGAAATTTTATACACACTTGGGCACTCTGTGACATCCTATGACCAGCACATTCATGCCTGGTGTAACTGCTGTGTCTGCGTTTGTGACTGCATTGTGAAGTCATGTACACACCCCCACCGGTGTCTGCTAAGACACGGGGGAATTCAGTGTTCCTCCTCTTTCCTGCCTTGTCCATTGACGAATAAAGAGCATTATGCTAGGGGCTGTGTTCCTCATTACACACATACCTACATACATATAGCAAAATTTAAAGTAAATTACTCGCGTTACTGTACTTAAGTAGCTTTTTTTGTACTTTCTACTTTTTTTGCAAAATTTATATTGCAAGCGTTACTGAGTACAAAAATAAGATAGCAGAAAACGCGTTCTGGTAATCCATTTGAATTAACGAATGAAACGTGTGTGTGTGTGCACGCGGGCTTGTCGGCGAATGCTGCTCGCTACTATAGCGGACGATCCGTCTTGGTGCGTCGGCTGATGGGCGGTCCGATGCGCGCCCTTCGTCCAGCTGGCCCCGCTGACTTGTAACAAAGCCATTTTTTAAATAGATATTTGAAACGATTAGTAGCACAGGTAGGTGATAGATTGGTCTATTAATAAATTAATTAATAAATACGATCTGCTATTCAAATTGCAACATGTGGCCAAATTAACATTACAATCAGAATCTCACGCACATGCATCATTCTAACTCAACATCAATAAATCATGTAATATACACAAAGCAAATAACAGACCACGAAAACGGCCATTGGAGCCTCAAGGAGCGGAACAGGTTGCTTAATTTTATTAAAGGCTGTACAAAACTGCTGGCAGTATTTTAAGTATTGTAAAAATATTATTTCCCATCAAATAAAACTCAAACTCAAACTTTATTTATTTGTATAGCACTTTTCATGCAGAGCAACACAAAGTGCTTTACAGAAACAGAATATTGAACAGAACAACGTCACCCACAGCCTCCCAAGTCAAACACACTCGCGAAAACACACAGACACACACGCAAACAAATACAGTGGGCTGATGTACCGATGACAGTAACATCCTAGTTAAAAGCTAGATCAAAGAGATGTGTCTTGAGCTTTTTCTTAAAAACATCGACAGTCTCCGCGGCCCTGAGGGCCTCCGGAAGACCATTCCATAGCCGAGGGCCATAGAAGCTAAATGCGGCCTCTCCATGCGATTTGGTTTCTGCCCCATCGGTGGTGGTGCGGATGGTTCTCTTGTTTCTCTCCCCCTCGATGCCTAAGATACCGAAGGCTCTGGCCAATGATCGGACTTTGACGAGGCTGGCTCTTTGGTGCAGTCACCAAACTTTATCCAGCCTCATTCACTATTGTGCCTGTGGCTTAGTCTCACAGCGCACAAAGCTGTCGTGAGATTTATTCTCCTCTCCAGCATAAGTACACTGCAGGTCTGCGTCCCTGCTCCCCCGTCCCACCCTTCACGGTAAACCTGTCAATAAAAATAAAAAATGTTGCTTGTGGCCGAAAATGGAAATGTTTTAACAAGGGCACTGCGCCACACGTGCCCCTATTCATGTTAATAGCATCCACAGTGCCTCAAGTTCTCCTCCCCCGAACCCCCGATGTCTACCCGCAATCTCTTCAACCGAGTCCTATCCAATAAAAAAGATGGAAAAAATGGCGCGTAAAAAAATGAATACATGAAAAATCCCATTCACATTTAAATCTGTTATGTGAGTTAAGCTAGGTAGAGAGCTATGTTAACGAAGGTACCGCTCCGCGCCAGAGTGAGTGCACGCATGGAGGCAAGTTAGGCTTGCATTAGGTCAATATGTTTCAGTATTAGCTTTCAATGTCAGTTTCCTTTAAGGGACATATCGTTTCGCAAATGACAGCCCTGTTTACATCTAAGGAAAATATCTTGTCACCAAAGATTGCGGAATAATGTGTTTTAAAGTATACTATTTAGAATTCCAGCGAGCAGGTGACTGAACTCAATTTCCTACAATTCCAAGAATGCACTGGGAACTGTGGATGAAGATGACTCGCCAGGTACTGTGATTGCTGTGATCCAACAGTGATTGATGGCGCTTATGTTGTCATCTTGCAGAGATGAAATAAAGGTTATTTTTTCTGAAACAACTTGCTATCATGGTTTGCATGCAGAAGCACTGTCATTTGACACCGCATGTTATCATTAACAGGATGTGCTGAAATAAAAAATAATAATAATAATAATTGGACAATATATGTCAGAGTTTACATAGTATGCCTTTAAATAAGACCCCCCAGTAGTATTCAGAACAACATATCGCTTGCCATATTAATATGATATTTAATATTTAATAAGAGCCTTCCTCAATAATAAAGCAGTATCATAGCTTCAAGTTGCCGCTGTTACTCGAGGCATCCACGTGGTGGCACCATCCATGCGACACGAGCTGTAGAATTGGCGGGGCTGTCTCGTACGCCTATTTTTCCAAATTAACCAATCGATTGTATAAAACTGTGATTTTTTTGTTTTGTTTTTTGTCCTAATTCGGATACGGAAATATCACGGGTGGAGTGATCGTGTAGAGCGGGATTTGGCGCACGTGCAGTCGGCTGAGATCGTTTCGCGCGGGGAAACAACACCACGCGGCGCATTCTTGGGGATGCTGCATGCGTCGTTGCAGCATCAGCGCACCTCCCGCATCCCCGGGGTAGACTGGTACCCAGAACCCCCCCTCCTCCAGCCTCCAGGCGAGCCGAGCTACCGTGGCTGACTGGCTGATAGGTTTGGTCTGCATTCCTGTGTTCACTAAATCCCCGCTCCTCTCTACCCCTCACCTCGGAGTAGAATAGCGCGCATGGTACCCGGAGACGGAATCTGGCGATCAAGACAACCATTGATCAGCGGAGCCATCGCGGACTGGTGCCCGCGCCAGCCGAATACACTTGTAGGTGAGTCGGCGAATTTTCATTTATTTTCACGTTTCTTTATTTCTTTAACTCTCACTTTCCTTCTTTCTCTCTATATCTTCCCTTCTTTCGTTCTTTCCTTCCTTCTGTCTTTTTAGATATTTCAGTGGATTCTATAAATACAGGGACCCCACCATTGGACGCTCTTGCGGTCATATAACTTAATGTTTGTTATTTCCATTCTTTGTTATCTTTATATATTATTATGTGTTGTAATTTGTTGTCGCTGTATAACGTGCGCGCACACACCTCCAGCGGCGGCACAAAGCAACAATGACACCCCTCTTCACGTTGCGCCTGCACGTGGCGCCAAGCGAACAATAAGGAATGTCGCCAGTTGGAGAACACCACGATAACCCACTATGATGATCCGATCTACGGTAATATACGAATTGAAAATAACGGAATCGTTCCGTGACGTCGAACTGACCCATCTCTCACGTTTCACAGACCCAAGGATTCCAGTGCATTTCAAACCAGCGACGATGCACTGCGCCAAATCGACGCACGAGTGATTTCGGATGATGCTCATTGGGATATCCTAGCCAATATGTTATTTCATGCGAACGGAGTTCTTAATAATGTGTGTCAGGTTACATTCTATATGCACACCACTTGTGGATCCGTAGGACGTCCACTGATGTCATATGCTAACAAGCAAAAATACGAATTGATTCATGAACCATTCATTCACACCTTCTAATTAATTTATGGTGAAGCAAGTCCCATCGTCCCGTGCCACTCATCACTTACCCGATAACAATCTAACCCTCGTGCACTAGAGCAGGGGGTCGTAACCTTTTTACAGCCCAAAGTCACTCACCGACGCCTTCAACAAACCACATAGGAGTATTTCCAACTGGCAGGCGTGAATCGTGAAACGTGCGTACGTACGTGGCCCACGTGGTGCGGGATTCTATTGTGGTACCGCCAGCAAATGCATCTAGGATGGATTGTCCTAATGTGGGTCAGTGCCTAATGTGGGACACCTAAGCCCCAGTGGCTGGCTCCTCCCTAAACTAATGAATAATAATAATAATAATAATAATAACTTGTTAAGTTGTTTATATAGAGCCTTTCAAGGAACCTAAGGCTGCTTCATGAGAAACAAACCAATTAAATTAAAAAATAAAAATAAAAATAATGAGGAGGTAACTATATAATTAGGGAAAGCCAAGGAGAATAGATGAGTTTTGAGTCAGGTTCAGAAACTGTCCAGAGATGGAGAAAGACAAACATCGGACGGAAGGGAGTTCCAGAGGGAGGCTCAAGGTCAGTCAACGTCAGTGAAACTGCCGAGTTCAACTATCAAGCTCAACTGTTCAATGCTACATTTCACTGTCCCGCCTTAGGCGACTGACTGACCCCCTGATGCAAAACTATAATTCTTCTGTGGATTGTGGGAATTAAACACAGTTTTAATGATTTGGGTAAATTATTCAGTTTATTTCCGCTGCATGATAGCACTGTATGCACAACATAAAAATGTCGTCATAAAACGTGCTAATGAAATCAAACTGGCAAGTGGTGAAGCTAGCTCAAGCCTTAAGAGAGAAAACCAAATATCTGGAAGAAGAGACAAGAAGGAACAATGTGAAAGAGGGAGAAAAAACGGCTGCATCTGTGTGTGTGTGTGTGTGTGTGTGTGTGTGTGTGTGTGAGAGAGAGGGTATCTGAGCTGACAGTAGTGAGAAGAGAGAGAGAAACTATACGCTGTGCATTGCTGTGTAAATATTATACTCTGTCAAACTTCCAGTCTGAGAAAATGCTGTAGTATACTCTCTACCATGCGTACCAAAGCCAATCAACAGCATCTCCGACAAAGACTTCGAAACCGTAAAAAGCTACAAAGATCAGGCTATTGTTAAACCACAACTGCCCCCTCGGTTCTCACCGAGAGAGGATAAGGTCGTCGCGTCGTCCCAGTGCCCGAGCCTCGCTTATGAAGGGGAGAGCGGCCAGTCACGGAGCCGCCCCGGCGCTGATTGTGATGAGTTGCACCGGTGTCCGTGCGGTCCACGAACGAACCCGGCGCCTGGGTGCCGCTCGTGGACGAGCGGCCCATGACACGTTCGAGACTGAAAAAAAATCTCTGTACCGTGGTCACTCTCCTACGAAAGCATGTACCGGCTCGAGCTTAATCACCACCCCACATAAGACCCTGCAGTCGGATGCCTCAAACGAGCCCCCCTCCCACCCACAACGTACCCGCCGCGCAAGCGGCATGCCCACAGAGTGGACTTACAATCAACAAGCCCTAATCAGGGTGCTCGCGGACATCCGGGTGAAATCTAGCAAATATGCTAATCCCGTTGTATAACCATATATGCATGCCTCAGGAACCATGCTGCAATGTTGTGTCATGTACCGTGTTGCACTGACTAATGGTTCTGTACTGTCTGTCCCTAAATACATTTCATTCATTCATTCATTCATTCATTCATTCTCTCCCCCTCATGTCGTCCAGCTATCTATTCTATCTATTCTCTACTGACAGCTGGTTGAGCTGCATACACACCGCATCGAGTGGGAATAGGTTGGCAAATGATATGCTTTTATCTGCATACCATTAATTATATAATTGATCAGCACCACCATGCTTTGGAAAATATTGCATCGACTCCCTGCATTATCTATGTCAAGTTGACTTCGTGCTAAGCTAACTGTGCTAAGTTGAATGTGTGTCAAGTTGACTGTGTGCTAAGTTGACTGTGCTAAGTTGACTGTGCTAAGTTGACTATGTGCTAATTTAACTGTGCTAAGTTGACTGTGTGCTAAGTTAACTGAGCTAAGTTGATTGTGCTAAGTTGAAGTTGACTGTGTGCTAAGTTGACTGTGCTAAGTTGACTGTGTGCTAAGTTAACTATGCTAAGTTAACTATGATAAGTTGACTGTGCTAAGTTGACTGCATATTTAGTTGACTGTGTGCTAAGTTAAATGTACTAAGTTGAATGTGTGTCAAGTTAACTCTGTGCTAGGCTAACTGTGCTAAGTTGACTGTGTGCTAAGTTGACTGCGCTAGGTTGAATATGTGTCAAGTTAACTCTGTGCTAGGCTAACTGTGCTAAGTTGACTGTGTGCTAAGTTAACTGTGCTAAGTTGACTGTGCTAAGTTGATGTGTGACGAGTTAACTGTGCTAAGTTGACTGTGTGCTAAGTTAACTGTGCTAAGTTGACTGTGCTAAGTTGATGTGTATCAAGTTAAACATGTTGAGCATGAGCTACGTTAGCTGTGGGCTAAGTTAAGTGCATGCTAAATTGCTAAGTGGAATAAAATATGCTGCTGAGTGCTGACGTCTGGGTCCTGAGGAGGCATAAAGACAGAGCATTTATTATTATTATTCATCACAGTTTGGTCGTTATACTTTTAGTTCCCAGTGGGAGGATCTGATCCCACACCAGGAAATGTCCCACCGGGAAAATCCTCCTCGCTGTTCTCCTTCAACCTGTTTAAAAATTTAAATCCAATCACTGTTTACAGCTCCAAGGTCACTGTGTCTGCGTGTGTGTGTGGGTCGGTGCATTCATCCATGTGCATGTGTTTCATGTGCGTGTGTATCAGTGTGGTGTGTGTGCATCGGTAAGAAAGGAAGAGAGACACACATACAGTGAAAGGGAGGGAGAGGGGGAAGATGGGGACACTGAGAGAGATAGTGATAGGGAGGGAGGGAGTTAGAGAGAGACGTGGAGATTGGGATAGAGGGGAGAGAGAGAGAGAGAGAGAGAGCGGGACAGGGGTAAAGGATGATAGAAAGTCAGCAGAGTGAGACTGTTGACTTTTGAAGGAATTCCCAGATGCAGTGACCACGTGGCTCCGTTGTTTGGGACGATTGTCCCTGCTCCTCTTCTTCGCAGCGCAGAGACATGCACAGAGACACACGCGGGGACACACTGAGAGACAGAGACACACACATAGGCACAAAGAGACATAGAGACACCCACATAGACACACACCGACACACACACACGTTGGTGATTTGAACGTGATTATAAACTATTAAAACCACCACAGCACATGAATCACCCGCTTTGTACAGCATGTGCATATGAACGTAATTTTCATTGTTCGCGCATCAAGCACAATACATTGCACGGTGTAAAACGTGTTCCAGTGAGTTAACCTGCCCGCACCGCGGCTGCCCACAGCTCCTCAGGGATGGGTTAAATGCGGATGAAGAATTTCACTGTACATGTGTGCATCTGTGACTGAATAAAACACCTTGACCTTTGGGTGTGATTGCATAGCGTGCCGTATACGCTGTCGTGCAGTGTATACGGCAAGAAAGTTCTAAGATTGCAAAAATCACTGCCATGCAAATAACACCTACCGCGTTATTTAAAAAGGATGGTGGTAATTGCGCTGTGCTATTCCACACCCAAATGTTCTAGTGCGGATCTATGCCCCAAAGACGCATGATTCAATAAACTTGCTCAATTTTTTGGTTGGAATGACTACTGGAGCCAATTGGTCCAGAAGAACATGTAACCACATCGGTGAGTACATTCAAATCAGATTTTGGCTGCATTTCGTCAATATTTATGCAGAGCACTAAGCGAAGCAGGGTGGATGACGTGAGCGAACTGTGTCCTATTTTTGAAACGGTGTGCGTTTTGTGTAACAAATGCAGCCACTTTGGTCCACGACGATGACTTTACACAGCTATACTATCTTATCAGCTACACTGACACGCAATGTGTAATGTAAGCCTCCTGATTTGGGGGCGTGAATTTGTCTATTGGCCATAGGCAGGGACACAGGCACATTGACACAGATATGTGGAAAAACACCTCAGAACTCGGAAAAATACGAAATGATTAGTTGACTAATCATTTCAATAATCAGGGACTAATCAACGATTATAATCATTCTTTGTTGCAGCCGTAATACACATCCTTACATACACACACTGATACACACACACACACACACGTACACACCAATATATGTGTATGAAAATTGTCTTATTTACCAGTATGAAATAAAATCTACAAAAAACGGGAAGAGGAGAAAGTCATTGGAAGGCAAAACAGACACAAAGAGGAACACATGTGCAATCCTGATCGACCAAAAATGTCAAGAAGTGATACTTAAAAAAATAAACTATGTTCACTCAATCACAGATCAGAGGAACGGAGACCCTTAGATAAAAACCTGGGCTTTGCTGCAAAAACACAGGCTGTAGGAAAGGTCAGAGTCAAGTGCATCAGTCGTACGTACACACACGCCGGTCGATGTGTCTGCGTGCGCTGCACGCCTTCTCTGCTCCTACGCCGTTCCTCTGAGGTGTGATATTAAAACCATCACTTCCTGATATGCTGTGTGTAATTACATTCCAGCAGTGCAGACAAAGGCATATCACCTTCTTTGTGTGTGTGTGTGTGGGGGGGGGGGGTACGCGTGAGTGTGTGTGAGAGTGAGCGAGTGCGAAGAAATTGTATGAGATAGCCAAATGATGAGATGTAGAAGGTTGAGTGCATGAGATATAGAGCGAGATAAAAAGCGCTGGACCGATAGAAAGACAGCGAATGAGAGGGAACATTGCGCAGGTGATCGTCCGTCACCCTTTGGTTTGGGGTCCGCCACGGTACTCGATAAGCTGAGACTGCAGAAGTTTGATTTATTGGTTCCCCTCGACCCCACATCCTAGACCTGGGTCTAGGAAGAGAGGTAGTAACATTATTAAATGTGTGGTGTTTATACAGTCAAACCGAATACTGAAATATGTCTAACTATAACTCAGAGATTGCAAACCTGCGCTGTAGTGGTACAAAAAATAGTACTTTTAGTACTAGCAGTATGTGTGGCAATCTATTATCAATGCAAGTGCTCGTAGAGTAGTAGCTTGGTGAGCCAGAACCAACGCATCGTCCACGCATCGCACATCGCCAGACGTTTGTAATAGTTAGGAAGCTGACACTGTTGGACCTAACCAATCACTCAGATTTTTACATGGAAACGTCTCATTGACCACCCCGTGCACTAACCAGGTAAGTAGCTTTTCATCCATCTATCTGTACGTGTTGGTAATTAAGTACGATTATGTTGCTTGGTGCACGCACGGGAGTCACGGCCACGCGGCGTGATATCACTACGGAGAACGGGGAACGTTCACCCGTTAATAATAAT
>OMKY01256182.1:4223-14641 GCA_900302395.1 Bregmaceros cantori
TATTATTGTTTTTTTTTTTTTTTTTTTTTTTTTTGGGGGGGGGGGGGGTGCATTGGTATCGATAGTACTCGGTATCGGCGAGTATTGAAATTATTGAAGAATTATTATAAGCTCAAGACACATCTCTTTGATCTAGCTTATAACTAGGATGTTACCGTCATCGGTACATCAGCCCACTGTATTTGTTTGCGTGTGTGTCTGTGTGTGTGTCCATGGTTGAGTGTGTGCGAGTGTGTTTGATTTGGGAGGCTATGGGTAAGGTTGTCCTGTTCGATGTTCTGTCTCTGTAAAGCACTTTGTGTTGATCTGCATGAAAAGTGCTATACAAATAAATAAAGTTTAAAGTTTATTGACTTTCGCTGTTGCATTCCGCACTCAAATGTTAAAGTGTGGATCTATGCCTTAAAACGCATGATTCAATAATCTGCGCAACTCGTTCCATTCACTCATTTTTTGGACTTACGATTGAATGCAGCCATCCCATTGGTCCAGAAGAACATGTGACCACACCGAGTGAGTAACTTCAAGTCGTATTTTCAAAATGTCAGCCCTGTGATTTTACCACGTCAACTCATGCGGAAAAGCTGGCGGTGAGGGGAGGCGAACGGACTCTCCACGTATATGTGTGCGTTGTAGTGCAATGTCTCAACAAAGTGAGCTACTATGGCGCACATTATTAGGCTATTATTAACATTAACATTAACATTAATATTGTGTGTTGCCGGTGGACTGTGTGCACCATGTAGTGATATTCATATGGATTTATTTTTTGGGCGCGTTTTTCATTCCTTATGGAGGGAGATATCGATAGGATTGGCACAGAAACTGGGATGAAGAGTCGGGGAGAGACATTACAGAAAAGCCGGAGAGGCGCTGGTCTGAGGGAGGCGTTCTATAAGCACGGTGGGACTAAACTAGCGGCTAACTGGTGACCCCAACATCTTCGTGATGTGTGGGTAGACAGCCATTGGTGGTGAGGTTGGATGATAATGGAAGTGTCATTTTCATCCAATTTGACTTCATGACAGCAAGCTCATAAACATTCGCCCTGAAACACACCCCGTGAAGGACTCACTTGGGCCCCTGTGCGCCTTCAGGCAGCTCCTCGACCATGCTGATGAGTTTCTGGGTCCAGTCACCGACCGAGCGGATGTGCACACTGAAGAAGTCCTCCTCGGGGGCTGAGGTCATGGTGAAGGGGTGCCACTCCAGATGCGAGATCGCCGGACAGTTGAGGAACACGTACTGCCCGACGTCCATCTTGAAGCCATTCTTCACGAGCTGCAACTCCAGCACCTTGGATGGTCGGATGACAATCTGGTACCAGAAGATGGCCAGATCAATAACTTGGCGCCAATCAACATATACATTATGCATCTAAGGTCGTTGCCTTCAGGCTAAACGACAATGCAACTGGGTTGGATTTGTTCAGACGTGTGCGAATAAATTCAGTGTTCAGTCAACTTATCGGTTCCAATTGGAACATGGCAATCAATGTATTTTCATATTCAGGTTAACTGCAGCAGCACTCACAATCTTTCAATAAATCACATAAACTTCAACAAACAAGTGACGCCCCAACGGTCAGCCATCATCACGGGAGTGATGCTGATGCTGATGAGCAACCCGGGAGAATGATGGCTGAGAGATCATGTGACATCATGTCTCTAAACCTGTCAGTGTATGGCACATTCCTCTAACTGTTATCAGCAGGGCTTTGAACCAATATTTTTTCTCAAGCGTTTCATTCCGAACAGAAACAGAATTATAACGTTTCCGGTTATGTGTTCCACCAATAAATTGACGTTCCTGAACTGGTTAGAACAAAAAAATATTGTTCCCGGAACGATTTATTTTGTTCCCATCAGCTGTTTAATGCTATGTAATATTTGTTGTGGCGAACCCAAAGTAACTCGATACAGAGGCCCGCTGATAGCGCTCTACACCCTCAACAACACGATGCAGAGAGTCCCGCAACGATTTCTACTTCACTGCTGCATCGTAGATTTTATAAATACTCTTGTTTTATTTTAGAAGTTATCCACAAGTGCACTCCTTTGAGGAACGAAATAAAACCGTTATTTACCGGTTACCATTATTTTTAAATAAGCGCTAGGGGCGCCAACGACACAACAACATAATTTCATGTTTGAGAAATTATGACCCCCTCACACAATTAACCGATAATTATCCCGGCAATATACATGAAAAAATCAATTAGGAAAGATAAATAGGTTAAAACAGGCGGCTGGAATATTTGTATTGGAATTCCCATAGGGCTCGGTTTTCTAGGACTAGGCTCCGTCAGCCTGAGGCCCATACCAACCCGGGAGTAGGCACGGACATCAAAATGAATGCTGTGTCCATTTTTATATACAGTCTATGGTCTGAACTGATAAAACAGGAGGGAGAACACTTCCCAGAACCACCTTACCTTTCTGTATCGGACGTGCTGCATGTAGCGTGCAAAGCGCACAATGCGTTCACACACGTAAAGGAACATGGGGCCAATCACCCACATCCATGTCTGAAAAAAAGAAATAACAGGAAAAACAAAAGTTGAATTCAAGTGTGATGCAAATGACAATATTGTTTAGTCTGGATAGCGAGAGAAAAATAGGGGTGCACCAATCACGTTTTTTTTTTCTCCCGATCTGATCCCGATCTTTTGATTTTAAGGATCGGCCTATCCCGATTTCTGGTACTGAGTCCTGATCCCCGATACAGACTCCTGATCCTGCAAAATAATAGTCAAAGTAAATAAACAATAATTTGGCATGCTCCCCGACTTATTTACCAATCCTGAACGGGACAAAATCATGAGTCCCAATCCTTGGAAAAAAAGTCTGATCGGCCCCCGTTCACCGATCGGAGGATCGGATCGGTGCACCTCTAAAAAAAAAAAAAAACAACACCTGAGGAATAGACTCATATTGATTTTGATAGTCACTTTGAAATATATTTTACAATATGTATAAGGGCTGTAAAAATGATCTCAAAGTATTATTCGATTATCATTTGTTTTATCCCTCGGTCATGTGGTCTGGATTAAGCAGGCTCTAAAAAAAAGTGTCCAATTCAAAGTGTCAATCAACTCACACCGCAGTAGGTGTGATAAGTGGAGTGAAGACGCATGTCTCGATTCAAAACAAGGCCCACCTTAACGGGGCGCTGATTGGATCACCCAAACGAGGACTATAATCTGATGTGTCTGCTTGGTTGGTCCAGACCCAACGGACCGTCCCGTTGAGAGCGATGTGTTAAGTGGATTTTTGGCACATTTATTATTTGGTGTGCAAAGAGAGAAGCTGCATTCTCCACGCCTGATGCCCTTAAGGCCAACGTTATTAATACTTTCCTATAAACGACAGCATGTTGAACATTGCATAATCATGACTACACAATGGCATGGTCCATTGTCTTGAAGACAATGGACCACATCCCTGAGTCGCCGGAGGCCAAGTGCTAGCCTGGTGGCATGCTAGCCTGGCGAACCAGAACCAACGAATCGTCCACACATCGCACACAGCTAGGCGGTAAATTGGGTCTGGGCTTATCAGGCAGGCGTCGCCTGTATACGGGCTGAAAAATCGAATGATTTGAATATTGAACTTTCTTTCTCTCTCAATCCACTTGAGAAACTAGCCCTGTCAATAAAATAACTTACAAAAAAAAATAACATCATTATTTTTAAAATCATTATTTTTAGTTTATATGTCGTGACACATTTTTATAAATGTCTGGACTACAGAGGCTTTGTGTAATTACAGAATAACAAATTCCAAGTGTATTTTTGTCATCTTCCGTACGGGTGCACCGTTCACGTTTTTTGGCTTCGGATCTGATCCCGATCCTTTATTTGAAGGATCGGCCGATCTTTTTTTTCTTTTCTTTTTTTTTTTCTTAAAAAACATTCATTTTACAAAGTTTTTATTTTCTACAAAATAACTTCCTTGTGCAAATTGGAAAGCTCAAGATAGCCAAGAAGACTACTACAAGTATATAATAAAATGACTGCAGTTGCACAATAAACACTAGTCTTCTTAACATGTATATAAAAAAAACGTGACAGTTGTCTCATTATTTGATGTTAAAACACTATCGATTTCTATTTTAAAATAGCATATGTCAAGTTTATGATTAATGGTTACTACTCCAACATCACCAATCATTAAAATAACATGTTACTGCGACCCGATCTGATTTTTGGGGATCTTCCAGTTGGCCCGTAGCAGCCGACATGCATGTTGGGTGTGGCACGGCAGGCTAGAGGATTTGCTGTATAATGTATATGAACTCAGTGCGCCCAACCTGTTCTACTGATTTTAGACAAACATTCATTTCTCAACAAGGTCACGCCCTGGGACAATAATCCCGTTGTAGACCTGTTGTTTTAGAAAAAAAATCACTCCCTATATAGTGCACTGTATGGGGCGCAGGCCATTTTATAGGTGTGTCCGAATACTCCATGTACCTTATATAGTGCACACACCATTATGTAGGGGTGTCCACATACTCCGTGTAACCTATATAGTGCACTATATGGGGCACAAATGGGTCTGCAAATACGCCATTTAGTACTCGGAGGAAACCCCCGCAGACACGGGGAGAACATGTAAAGTCCACACAGAAAGGACCTATCCGGGTTGGGATTCGAACCCAGGACCTTCTAGCTGTGAGGCAGCAATGCTAACCACTGCGCCACCGTGCCGCCCCAATGGTATGGTATGGGTTGGGAACAGCCTAAAGGGCCTTGTATACTTCACGGTTGGGTGGGGAGCAGATCGCCGTAAAGGTGATCACGTGACCGCCGTCGCGGCGGTTTGGGTAGAAAGTGGTCATAGTCCAGATCACCGCGGTGCCCCGCCTCCCTCTGCCCCCCCGGCGGCTCCACCTACTCTCTGAAACCTCCAAAAACAGTGTTCGCGATGCACTCTGGAGGAAGTGACAACAACACCAGCCTCCGCCCCGACGCACCACCCGGGGTCCGGGCCGAAGCCCGGTCCGCAACCGAGTGGGACGAAGGGGCGAGGGGAGACGGGCGCTGGCTCGCCGCCCTCCCGTTGATGGGTTGCGCACGGCGTCAGTACGCTGAGTACCGAGGCACATTGATGACGTGTTGTAGTTTTTTTAGCGCAAAAAACTACACCACAGCGGTTTGCTCCCCACCCCACCGTGAAGTATGCAGGGTTGAGTGCTCTGTGGACCTCACCTGGGGGAAACCACCAGCAAACTGTGGCAGCGGACACTCGGGCACTCGGCCCCACTCAGCGTGGCGGTCGGCACAGAGAGTGAAGTTGTGGACGTCTTCGTTTGACTGACTCCTCACGATGCGTCTGTGTTGGACACAAGGACCAACAGATCTCCAAATTATTCCAAGGTCAGAGCCAGGGCTTGAAAACTAAATGTTTAACATTCCACCCACCAAATAACGCTCCTGAACCGGTTCGGAACGCAAAGATTTCGTTCATTCTTAAAGTTCCTTATGTTGTGCAATGTTCAGTTTAGATGTTATAGTTTATACGAAATATATTTGGTGGACTTTCAAACTTCAGTGCAACTGTATTAACGCGAAACCGGCTTTAAAAGGCCATTACATTTGCTTCCTCGTCCGTCCACAAGATGGATGCCTGACAGTGAAAGTTGGATGGATGAAATAGTCTCGCAGACATAAGATATATTAAAATATATCGAGAACAAAAAAAACAAACATTTTTAACCGGTTTTGTGGATTTCATAATGGTCCGTTTCTGTTCCGGAACAGTTGAAGAATTTTTTTTTTGTTTCCGTTTCTGCTCCTCGTAAAATTCTGTTCGTTTTCGGTTTTCGTTTTCGTTCCTTAAACCGGTTCAGAGCCCTGGTCAGAACACTCACTGGCAAACTCACTAGAACACCGGATATTCTGATGTCTTTTTCATCATCCTCACTCCCTTAGTCTAGCTGACCGTTGGGGCACCACTGAAGACTTTGCAACCAGCTCTCTCTATCTCTCTCTGTCCTCGGCCACTTGCATGGTGTCACTGATGATTGAATGAGATTATTGGGTGTTTGATAACCGGCCAATCAGAGCCGCATTGAGGCGGTTCTCTCTGCGAGACAAGATATGGGTGGAGTTTGGAGGTTACATGCACCCACGTCACTTGCCCCGCCTACTGTGCCGTGTTTGGATAACTTTGATTTTTTTTTTACAAAAAAATAACATTTCTCCACTGCACGCCACACCCTTTTTTGATACACTCGACACCAGACCCAATGTTCCTTCTATTTGCGTGCGTTTCGTGGACGATTCGTTGGTTCTGGCTTTGCCAGGCTCAAAATCTACAATTAAGTAAATTATCCAGCAGCTTCTCTTGTGGTTCTTGACCAGAGATGAAGACTCGAGTCAAAAGACTCGAGTCACAAGTCACTAGAGTCACCAAAAACGTGACACCAAAAATGGGACTCAGGACTCGCGCCCTAAAGACTTGGACTCGACTCGGGAATCTAGGTCAATGACTCTCGACTCTTGACGAGTATTTGGCGAGTCTCTCAGTCTTTTTCGGCATCTCCGCTTCCTTTCCATCCACGTGTGCAAAGGCATGCTCAGACAGTCTTTAAAAATGACTCGAGATTTGACTTGGACTCGACCCGTAAAGACTCGGACTCGACTCGGACTCGACCCCTAAAGACTCGGACTCGACTCGGACTCGACCCCTATAGACTCGGACTTGACTCAGACTCGACCCCTAAAGACTCCGACTCGACTCAGACCCGACCCCTAAAGACCTGGACTCGACCCCTAAATACTTGACTCAGACTCGTGTACATCTCTGTTCTTGACTTAACTGGTTCTGCCAGGAAGCCGATACTGTTTCTGTCGTCCAAAATCAAGGATCCCAATGACGGCTATGTCGCTCACCCCGCACCGTGGATGACCAAGCCGATGAAGAAAATGACGAAGAGGTGGTGGGTGTACCAGAAGACCTCAAAGTAGGACCGGCGGATGACCTCCATGGAGGAGGTGATGATGATGATGAGACACAGTGTGATGATGACCCCGGTGATCCCGGCCAGGCTGGTCAAGGCGAAGCGAGTCGGGATCTGCTGGACGTCCTGGAGACGACAGAAGTGCTTGTTAAGGGGGTTCCAGTGCTTAACTTGAGGGGGAGAAAGGGGGAGCCACCTCTGATGGCCGCTCCCCCATCTCTGACGGCGGCTCCCCCAGCTGATCTTGACAAACGCAGGTTAATAACAACAACAACAACAACAACAACAACAATAATAAATCTTCGACCAAACTCTAAATTTACAGGATACTACAAATAATTAAATACATAAATTAAAAGTCTGTGGCACCGGCGCGCGCGAGTGGCACCGGCACGGGTGGCCGAGCGGGAGGAGATTGCATCCCCCAAACCATAGGTAGAGCAGTGCCACAGGTTCAAGCCCCTGTCCGGTGTTTCTGCAATGTCTCTCCCCGACTCTTCATCCCAGTTTCCGATTCAATCCTGTCACTATCTCTCTCAATAAAGAATGAAAAACGGCACTTGCGCCCTAAAAATAACTTAAAAAATAAAATAAAAAAGACTAAAATAGACCTTCTACACTTGATGAGCAGACTCACAATTTCGTCGGTGAGCCTGATGGGGTTGAGGTAGGTTGAGTTGAGGGCTTCGTTGTCCTCCAGGTTGGACAGCGCTGTGCTGAGGGGATCGTAGACGCCTTGCCGGCTGTTGTTGTACCACTCCAGGTTGAGCAGGTGGGCTACGGTGTGCACAGCTAAAAACAGAGATCAACTTTCTTCAAACTCATCCCCCTCGAGACCAACATATGTATAATCATCATCAATCATCTAGCTGACCGTTGGAGCATCACAGAAGACTTGGCAACTTTGCGACTTTGCAAGTCTCGATCTCCTCTTTCTTCTTTCTTCTCTCTTCTTTCCAGTCCTCTGTTAAAGGAGTTCTGTAACCAATCCCAGATTACTGTCCTTAACTGGGCAATCAAGGTTGAAAGGTAGTTAGGTAAATAGCTGCTATATTTCTTAAATCTAAATCTAAAAACGAAATCACTTTTGTGAAGCGCCTTGAAGCAGCTTCGGCTGCGATTTTGGCGATATATAAAAATCTGTTGAGTTGAGTTTGCGACCAGCTCTCTTCATCTCCCTCTGTCCTCAGCCACTTACAAACAAATCAAAAACAATCCTTCAAAGCACAGTGCCAGATGGAAGGAGGAGAGGAAGACAGAGAAAGTGATGGGAAGATAACATCCAAGAAACGAACCATTTTAAGGATTATTAAATATCACATTAAAAAAATATATATCACTTTTAAGCAGGGCTCCGAACCGGTTCAAGGAACGAAAACGAAAAACGGAAACAAACAGAATTTTGTGGAAATTTATGAGGAGCAGATACGGAAACGAAAAAAGATTTCTTCAACTGTTCCGGAACAGAAACGGAACATTAAGAAATCCACAAAACCGGTTAAAAACTTTTTTTTTCTGTTCTCTATATATATTAACATATCCTATGACTGGGATACTATTTCCGGTTGTGCACAGACGAGGAAGCGAATGTAATGATGTTTTAAAACCAGTTTTCTTGGTAATTCAGTTGCACTAAAGTTTGAAAGTCCACCAAATATTTGTTTGTATGAAGAATAACTAAACTTAAAATTGCACAATATAAGGAACTTTAAGAACGAACAAAGTGGTTGTGTTCCGAACCGGTTCAGGACCGATATTTTGGTGGCAGAACGGTTCAGAGAACAAAAATGGTAAATTTAGCCCTGCCTGAACCGTTTCGAACGGAACTTAAAAAAAAAAAAAACGTTTTCAAGCCCTGCTGTGTACGACCTGGCATAGTTCTTCTCAGAGAAAAATGATTGTGACGGTTAAGAGCCGTCTCCGGCCTCTTCTATAGCAGTCATATTACGTAACACAATAATCATTCAGACAAACACAATTATGGTCAGACTTGCAAATCTTCACAATTGACAATCGTTCGTATGGAAAGTACTACCATTTATGTGTGCGCGGGTGTGGTGCTCACCGCTACTCCGGGGCAGGTTCTTATGGAAGTCCGGCCGGTCGTCGTCGTGCAAGATGTTGTAGACACTGGTATTGATGAGCTCCTCTTGCTTGTACTGAAGGTATTGCGTCACGTTGTCTGACACGAAAACGATAGTGCCCTCGCGATTCACCACAAACAGGAAGCCGTCTAGAGCCTGTGCACAGAAGAGAAATGAGAATTAACAGTGACTACTCTTTTTATTCTTCTTTATTCTTGCAAATACTTTTCAGCACCGCCTTGGCTAATGCATGGCAAAACCTGCATGAATGGAATACAAAATATCGCAGATCATCCTGAAACACAATTTTCTTGGTCTCGCTCACAACAGCTGACTACATCTGCAACCCACATGTCTTTTTAAAGGTAGATTGTCAACAACAATATCATATTCTACAGAGCAGGCACAACAAAAGTTAAATACACTGTGATACAGTAGCACATTCTATGACTCTCGTAACGAACACGACTCAATGGCACCTCGCGTCCCCAAGAAAATATGCCTTATTATTCTTCATTGATTTTAACTCGGCATTCAACACCGGCTTGGCTGTGCAGGATCATGCTCACCTGCAGCAGAAGCGGCCCTAGGTGGTCCTTGTCGATAACACCCTGACCCGTGGATGAAACGTCAGACTTTTGGACGTCGTCATCGGCGGACAAGGCTTTACCTGGTAGAACCAAACACAGAACAAAACACAGATAAAGAGTTGTTAAAGGGTATTGGCAAGGATTTCATAATACAATTAGTATTGAGATTGAAGGGTCATGAAACAGCCAGATAGCATATTGCAACATAGAGTATTTTGATTGAGTTTGTATTTCAATATTTTTTCATATTTAGCAGCCTCATAATGTGTATTAATCCTACACAAATTGAATTGATGTAATTTTTAAAAAAAATTCAGTGGTAGCCTGTTAATAAAGGTTGAAATACATACAGCTGAAAACAGATAAAGTCCAGCACATGTATTACATGCATAAGACAACGTTAAGCCAAGTATTTTCAGTATGAATCAGAATATAATCATTGTCTTTTCACGAAAAGCAACAAAAGAACAAAGATGATTACAGCAGAATTAGCATGAGTACTACAGTCCTTTGCAGATGGCTTTGTTAACACCATAAGCGACCTTGGGTTCCTTGAAAGGCGCTATATAAATCCAAATTATTATTATTATTATTATTATTATTATTATTATTATTATTATGCATCAGAAGTCAATGTTAGGGGAACAGGGGAAGGAGTCCAAGCATTGAGAGCACACTTGATTATTCATTGCCGCATCTTAGTTTGTAGAGTTGCAACCGTTAACATGAGAACAGATGGATCGTTCCGTTTGCTGTACTGTTTCGGAGGTATTTTCTG
>OMKY01256183.1:2757-16892 GCA_900302395.1 Bregmaceros cantori
GGCGTTTTGTCTGCGTGTTGCGGTCCTCCCATATTTCAATTGAAATGCACCAGTGTCTGTGTGTTACACGCAAAAGAAAACGATTCGAACATTTTAGGCGCGGGAGAAGTCCTGTGTCCGGCGCGAGGCCTGGGCGTCACGAGTCATGACAGACCGCTGATGTGTTACAAGTTGCAGCAGAGAGAGAGAGAGCAGAGTATGTGTGAGAGAGAGAGCGAGAGAGAGAGCAGAGTATGTGAGAGAGAGAGAGGGAGAGAGATATGACATCAACATATGTGCCAACAGTTCCCAACGGGTGTCGCTAAAGCCAAGTTAATGTAACGAGTAGCGAAATGTACTCCAAAAGTAAAACAGTCCATCTCTGCTCCCCAGCCCCTCTAATTCATAGGCGCTGGTGGTGGTGGTGGTAGGGGGCGGGTCTGTTTTCGGACTGCACGTTGAAGCTCTTCTTCGTTTAAAAAAAATGCAGTTTCAACCTAATACATTTGATTATTTTGTTAATGTATTATTTTTCTTTATTTTAGCTCCAAACATGACTATTACAATTTTTTGGGAGATTTTGTACCGTTCTAAAATGTTTTTTATTCATTTAGAGGAAAAATATCATAAATTTGACAATTTCATATTCAGCATGTCATCCCATCTTTAAAGGGGAATGGACATGAAAAACACATTTTTTAGACTATTGTCTGTATTTTAATTAGCCAATTATTAATTTTAGCTATGGAAATGTCTAGTCGGGCCGTTTCCTGGTTGTTATACACTATTTGCATAAAGTGGCCATGACTGGTCCTCCGAGCTGACCGGCTTGTTCTGAAATCCAGCCCTTCATGACATCATGCGGTGCTTCGTAGTACTAGAATTCAATTAATAACATTAAATAACGTGATTAATTACACATTGCCGCCGTCTCGTGCTACAACAGAGTCACTACATCTTTCTGTAAATGTTATGGTTCTTGGTGGTAGTTATCAGAACTACCATAGCACCTGCAATATGGACGTATAGATGCATGTTAAAGGTGCGTGCTTGGCATAAGCCCAAGGAGTGTGTAGTTTTATTCTCACAAAACGCCAGAGATACTGGCAGAATAACATGAGTATGAATGGAGACTCACAATAATAATTTAGCTCTATGCAGACAGACCGCATAAGCAACTCGGTTCGGGCCGACCAGCTGATGTCATACCTACCCAGAGCAAACGCTAGGAGACAGAGTGGGGAGTGCGGGAGAGTGAATGCCGCACAGCACAGCAGTATGTTGCTCACTCTCTTCCCTTGCGTTCGCTCTGGGAGGGCTGGGATTAGCGGTTAGGTTTAGGATTGCAGCCTTCGGTCTGGGACGCCATCGTTTGCAGACGTGATCCACTTGTGGGCGCTGCAAATTCCGTCAGGGCACAGACTCCGAGTGTTGAACTAGGAGTGGGCCTGCCCTCCCCCGCGCAGAGCGTCCAGGCCAGTTCGCTGCCAAGCATCTTCTTCGATATTTAATAATTGCAAATTTAACATAATACATTTGATTGCTTTGTTAATTTATTATTTTTTATCAATTTTAGCCCCAAACGTGGATATTACAAATTGTTAGAAGATATTCTGACCTTATAAAATCTTTATTTTTTTATATGCCAAAAATCCTATTTATGACAATTTCATACAGAATGGTGTCCCTTCTCCTTTAAGGAACTCTGCACTCTCTGAGTGGTGAGCTATTCATATTACTTACAATAACAATAACAATTTCCAAGAGGCTTCGTCACTTACTCAACTCAATTAGAACTTTTGAATTCACATGAGGGTCATGAGTGCCATGGACAGTATGTAATTTGAGATTGGTTCAAAAATAGAATCTTTATAATGGATTTTGTGTGTTACTGTGTGTGTGTGTGTGGGCATCGGGGGTATGCACATATGTGTGCATTGTATCGTTTGACTATCCATCAATGTCCGTGGGTGTTGTGTATGAGTAAATACATGGATGTGTGTCCTACTGGAGGTCCTTCATGTTCGTACTGGCCTCACCCTCCTTCACCCCAAGTAGTGATAATTCAAATCATTATGCTGGCATTTCTGTGTGTGTTTTATTTAAGATTTCCCTCCGGGGTATCCAGCAAATGCGACAAGCATCTCAACCAAAGCCTGAGAGGGATCGAGAGACCAGCGTCGCTAAAGAGTCCCCAAGGGGGACAGAAAGAGTAGTGTTGCTCCATGCAGACGCTGTGTCTCTCAAGTGACGTGCCTTGCTAAACGCACAGGCAACCTTGTCCCAATCCCCGCGTCCGCTGAGACTGTTGATACCCCGGGGTATTTGCACGGGCCGACGACTGTTTAAACCAATACCTCTGAACGTTGGAGGGGGGCCGAGACTCGACCAATCTCCAGCAGACTCCCCCATGATCCCGTAGACAATGCCTGGGGGCTCAGATCCACCCCCCAATTCCCAGTTTGTATATGCACCTGTACTCTTGTATGCATGCGTGTATTTGTATGTTGGTACATGTGTGTATTGGTGTGTGTGTGTGTGCGTGTATGTGTGTGTGTGTGTGTGTGAGAAAGAGAGAGCTGGAAGAAGATACTGAGCGACAAACCAAGACTGTACCATCAGGGGAAAACATGGGGTTGGGAAAACACACTAACATCACATGAACTTGTCCTTGCCTTTTTCCGCAAACCGCTCAGAGAAATTCACACAAACATTCATACAACAACACACAGAGTCACATACCCCAAGACAATTTCTATAGGCGCAAACACACACACAAGTATACACAAACAAGTAAAAGCACACACACCATTCACCACACACAACTCCCAAACGTGCCTCTGTCTCTGTCAGACACGCAAAAAAAAACATGATCTCACGCACACACATGCAAACAAACGGGATTGTCAAGAAATAAAAATTAAAAAAAAGTTCAGTGCATGTTAAATTGTGCGTACAAAGCACAACATTTGCACCACTATGTATGTGAGTACAGGGCTTTTGTTTGACACACACACATATACATGGTCCAACAGATGCACAGGCAATGAGCGAGCGTCAGTACCGGATAAGTACCATCTGCTGTGCGCTTATGTTAGTGTATGTGTGTGTGTGTGTGTGTGTGTGTGTGTGTGTGTGTGTGTGTGTGTGTGTGTGTGTGTGAGCCAGAATCTGCTAACGGAGCACAAACAGGGGGAAAAAAGCAGGCGTCACGTGTCAAAGAAGATGAGAAGTGCATTCTTGTTTGTAATGTGATCAAACTTGAGGGGAGCTTCGTTGGTTTTGTGTGTGTGTGTGTGTGTCTCTGTGTGGTGTATGAGTGTGTTTCGCTTCTGTGTCAATCAAATTCACCATAGCGCCGCAGAGTCAACCATTCCACGCTACTCTCAGAAAAAAAAAAAAAAGATCACTCAGGAATATTCACTCGCATCAATTCTCTGCCTCACGGCACGTAAAAGGATGATCCAGTGTACTTGCTTGAAAAACAACAACAACAACAACAATAATATCACACCAGTGGAAAACAGATATGACAGTTGCGAGCAGAAATCTGAAATCCCAAAGGCAGCCAAGGTCAAAAGAGGTGTAGCAAGCCAAGAAGGCTAGACAGATACAACACACAGAGTGCAATGCTGGAGGGCTGGTATTAACACGTGAGGTCTGGCAATAACCAAGAGACAACCAGGAGTGCACATATGAAAAAAGGTGTAGGAGAACTGAGTTGGCAGATGGACAGAAATCGTGGGTGGGTGGACATATGCCAATTGATTCCATATCGGGTGAAAGTCCATTACATGTGATTCAGCCGGAATCGCTCCACCGCACACTCACATTGAGGGGAGTTTCTGAAAGGCCTCTGGGAAAATGGTAACTACATTCCATATACTATAGACATGTGCATGTACATCACATTTAACAAGACAGTTGAAGAGTTTTTGCATTTTACATTTAAGTCTTGTTACTGATATAGATACTACATATTAAATGTATTTTTTGGAGCCTATCCAGATGAGCTGAATGTAACTCATTGCAAACTCTCAGACATCCGATGAAGTATCTGTCCCACAGAGCGAGGAGGATTGGAAATTTGATTGTCATTAACTCCTCTATAGTTTAAGTGCATTTCAATTGATATTGAAGGGACGATAAAGTGCTGTGTATTTAAGCAGAAAAGTAAAGGTATTACCTCCACATTTTCCCCATCCCTGAGGAGTGCGGGTCAACTCCAGATTCTGAGCCAGTGCCTTTGCCAGGGGCAATGACTGGAGCAGGTTAACTAGAACATGCTTTTTGGTGGTGGGGGAAACTGGAGCACTTGGAGGAAGCCCATGCAGACACAGGGAGAACATGTAAACTCCACACAGAAGGGAACTGGGCGGGATTCGAACCCAGGAACTACTTTGCTGGGAGGCAGCAGTGCACCGCCATGCAGCAAGGAAATGCATGTTGAAGACTTTGCACTGCACTTTACACAAAAATGTTTAATTTAATCTCTGGCACACCAGTGGTTCTAACATACTAACATAGTATGGTAGTATATAAGCTAACCCATCCCAGAGCTTCCTCTGAGCACCGGGACCTCCAACTTCACAAATTAAGCGCTGAAGAAGAGGATCTCTTCTATCTAGGACATTGTGTTGGAATGTTCTTCATTCTAAGAATATATCTCTTGACGTCTTTGGCAGTAAGTATGTGTTTTCTGTAAGATGTCTGTGGAAGTCTCAAAATATTTGGGACATTAGACCTCAAGGCTGTAATGTAATATAAAAGGACCTAGCATTGGCTGGTCAACCTTAGCATTCTCTTTGGCCCAAGCACAAGGCAGTGCAACTAGGCCACTTAACCGGCGGCACAGGGTCCCGCACGGACCCTTGTTTCAAACGGGGAACGACCCCCCCTAGAGTGAATTGGGGGAATGGCCGCGGCTCAGTCCATCTGTCGCATGGGCAGCCAATCAAAAGAGGCCGTCAAAGGGCTGAGGGTGTGTGCGCGGGGTGGGCGGGGGGGATCAGCGGCCCAGTGCTCAGATTGAATCGGTCACTGCCATTCCCTGGCACCTTGCCGTGGAGCTGCTAACTAGACAGGTGGAGGAAAGAGAGAGAGATGCTAGAGCAAGAGAGATATGGAGTGAGAGGGACAATGCGTGTGAGAGAGAGAGAGAGAGAGAAAGCGAGAGACACAATCAAGAACAAGGCATTTGCAGTGCAATCCCACACTTCACTAAACATTCATAGCACTACTTCGACTACAAAGCTGAAGACAGCGAGCCGGAGATCAAGAGAGAGAGAGAAATTGAGGGAGGCATACTCACAGTCATAATGGCCATATTATTTCCACAGAATCAAATCATGGAAATGTAGTGGGGGGGTTGAGGGGAGGGGGTAGTGCATACACACATATACGTATAAGCAAAACAGCAATAAGACAATAAGACATTCGAGTTACCAGACTCTACGGGCCTGCTATTCTGAATCAGGAGGACATGGTAGGGGCTGACTGTAGCTCAGTTGCCTGACTGGCCATTACAACGACCACAGGGTTGAAGAGTTTTTGGTTTGAATCCCAGTTCCGACAGTCTCCATGCCATGTCATTGGGCAACACACTGAAGGCCAAATGGCTCCAAATCAGTCATAGTTGACTACCGTTCATGGCAGCCGCCATCATTGGTGTCACAGTTACCAGCGCTGTGTTTCTTGAAGTTACAGCTAGAGGGCACTACTGCCTTGCTAATGTGCTTGACGCCGCCTCTATCACCTGCAAGTTAGTGTAATGCTAACAGCGAGCAGCTTTGTAGCCTATATTTAAGTACAGAATGCTGGCTACTCGGCACGCTGACATAATTCTGAACATGACGGTATAGTTAGTTTATCTTTCCATCCATAGTGCTACAATATTGTTCTCCAGGATCATCACTTTAGCTGATGTGTCATGTTATACTCCCTTCAATCGAATATATGAATGTATGTGTGCTTGCTTTTTAATGGGTTGGGAAGGTTGTGGGTCAATTGTTCCTTATATTTTTGTTGTTTTGTCTTTGTTATGATTCTTGATGGTAGTTATTAGAACTACCATTGCACATGCAATATAAATATAAGAATGAATTAATGTATGTTAAATGTGTGTGCTTGGTGTACTGGATTCTGTGTATTTGCTTACTGGGCCAAGTTCACCAATGACAATTGCCTACTAGGCTATTAAGCCCGAGTGTTGTTTGAACTCTCACAAACGCCCGAGCTACTGGCAGGATAATGCAAGCATAAATGGAAGCTCACGTTAATAATAATAATTTAGATCAACACAGACAGACCGCATTATTCAACTCGGTTTGATCGGGCCTGCCAGCTGATCTCATATAACACTTTGCCATTAACTCGTACGAGTATGTAGCGTCTCGAGGCGTTCGCTTAGGCAGAACGGTTAACTATTAGATGGTAAAATAGCTAGGTACTTAGCCTCTGGTCCAAGAAAATGCAAGCAGGCTGAGTCGATGAAATCCTGCTGCATGCATAGAGGAAGCTATATGTACTAATCATTAGGATTACAACTTCTTCATAGCTTCCTTCCAGAAGTCTTGTGCTGCTGTGAAGCACTTGCTTTGCTGTGCATGTAATGTGCTATATAAATAGTTTGATTTGATGATTTGATTTTAATCTGTTTAGGTGTGTGTGTGTGTGTGTGTGTGTGTATGTATGTGTACACTCCACATTCAATTTCCATCGCTATTTCTGTAATCAACTTCTGTAGTTTGGTTCTATTTGGAAGCTACATCCTAACCAGACACAGGTCAGGCTGGATTGGCCATTAAATATGGTAACCTTGTTACCTTGTTACTTCCTCGGCTTTGCGATAGAGGGCGCTGCTGCCCGTGTGGCGCTGGGCGCCAGTCCCAGGACAGGAAGCTATGAGTAAGAGCTAATGCTAACCAATAGCACCTGTAGCTTCCTCTATTTGTACAGCAGGCTTTGTTCGATTCAGCCTGCTGGCATTATCCTGGATCCAGAGGCTGAGTATCTCCTTTGTCTAATATAATGGTTAATTATTATTCTTTCACACCTGCCTGTTCGTGCGTTTGCTTCAGCTATGCAGCTACTGTGATGTGCAACTCAATATTTCCGTAGACTCTTCTCTAATCGTCATTTGTTGGAGAAGGGCCGGTTGATCAGTGATTAAAAACACTACGATGAGTTGTGACCATCTCTAGTCGCTATTACTCTCGTATAAATTCTATCGTGTTTATGAGATCAGCTGGTCAGCCCGATCGCACAGAGTTGCATATATGCGGTCAGTCTGTATAAGAGCTAAATTATTATTGTGAGTCTCCATTCATACTCATGTTATTCTGCCAGTATCGCTTACGTTTTGTGAGAGTTTAACAACACTCTCCTTGGGCTTAACGCCTAGTAGGCATTGTATCCAGTTCCACCAAACACGCACCTTCTAACAACTACCACCAGGAACCGTAACAGACCTAACAAAGAAGCTGAAAAGTTACTTTGTACATGTGGCTACTGAACTCTTGAATGACTATCTGAAGTAGTTATTTTTGTATTTTCTATCTTGTTACTTGTCCCCATGTATTAACGCCTCTAAACTAATCACCTTTAGGGGACAAAAAAGATCTCACTGTTCTCAGTTATGGCATTCTTGTGTTAGCACCAGTATATTCTCTCTTCTCTACTTCTGCCTATGCTTATTCTAAAAAAGGTATAGCTGGCATGTGAACCTATAAGAAACTTAAGCTTGAGCTACCAGATGGTAGCTCATAGCTGGCTGGCTCTTAGTTGGATCATAGCTCTTATCTCAGACTGGCCACTGAATCTGCTAGAGGAGTGTCTATTTTCTTGGAATGTTCTGAGGTAACTGAACTCCCTAGCAGACTTGCTCCATCCTTGCTCATGTGTTGTCCTCCCCGAATCAGCTTTATTTGCCATACAATCAACATTTACACCTAAAATTTGCAATTGAACACAGGTAGATTATGAACTCACATCATAATAATAGTTAAAGAAAGTTGTAGCAAGCATCAACAATCTCAATAGTCTATGTATGTGTCTGACATCTCAAAGGGGAAAGTGCTGCACAAAGCCCTTGGACGTCAACAGCATTGGGAAAAAAAAAGTAGTCAAGTCTGACTACTCTACTCAAGTCAAGTCTGACTACTAGTCAAGTCTGACTACTCTACTCAAGTCAAGTCTGACTACTAGTCAAGTCTGACTACTCTACTCTACCAGTCAGTAGACTGGTAGAGTAGAGTGGTTGTCAGAGGTGCGAGAAAATAATTGGCGCGCGGCAATTATATTCTCGCACCTCTGACAACCCACAGCTAAAACAATGTTGTGTCTTGGTACTGCAATCTCAGCTGCAGCTTGCTAGAAGAAGTCCGTTAATCGCACCTAGGTGAAGAAGGTGGTGGAAAAACTTTCAGTGTCAAATACTCATTGATTAAGTACCGAGATGACACCTGCTACTTAAGAAAACGATCCATATCAATATAAAAATACTATATTGCACCAGTGTTTTCTTTGGTGTCTAGCTGGCTTATGAATATGCTGACGAAAACCATAAAGTTAGCGTGGCTATTTTTAGGCCTGACCCTAGAGAAACCCAAACCATGACAAATCCGAATAGAATAAAGAACAGTATCTTGAACATGGATGGGCAAACCTTTGGACCTGCGATCCTCAAACAAATCGGGATATTGACAACATAGACCCAATTGAAGGTGTAAAGTATCTTTGATTCACATTATACACATTATTATTGTCCTCTATGGAATGCCGTCCACTTTTTTCAATCTGTGTTGCGAAACGGATATTTATTGTCCTGTTAATTCACAGACAACCTCATACCATACAGGTCGCATAGCAAACACCACTCTGCTAACAACCAAATGGAAAAGGTCCAGCATGTCTAACGCTAGGTTTCCACTACAGTGTAATTTTTCCGTACGGTGCGGCGTGAACAAACAACGCACTTTGCCAGAATCTGGAGTTGGCCCCCAAGCGCTGCCCACATGGCTGCCCACCACTCAGGGGTACTGAATGGAGCTGCACATTTGTGTCTGTGCGCCGGACCGGGGTGAGTTCAGAAAGACAGAGAAAAGGGGGAAAGAGAGAAGTGAACACACACAACAAACGCGCTTACACAAGGCTGCTTCTGGAAAACATTTGAATATATATATCATTTTGCTTAGCGCTGATGTCAATCACTGAGCTCACGGACCCGCTGTACGGCGCGTGCAGAAAAAATCTAAATAAATGATTTTTTGGTCCGCACGGTAGTGGACGGTACGGTTTCAATGGAGTTCAATGTAGTGGAGCATACCACGACAACACATTTGCTTTGCTCAGGGAATCCGTACGGAGCTGCCGAGGATGTACGGAAGAAAAAAAAAATCTGTAGTGGAAACCTAGCGTTAGTCTAACTCCAGAGAAATGCAGGAGAAATGGTAAAAAAAGGATCACCCCCAGGCCCCTCCACCACATCCACGGGGGGCTGGATTAAAAAACCTAATAGGCCGTATGTGGTCCACTGTTTGCCCATGTCTGATATCGACATTGGGGAAGACTGTTTAAAACATGACAAGTCAAATGGGCTCATAATGAGGTGAAGACGGTCAACAGACAAATGCAGGGAGTTCTTGGGGCAGTGTCCAAAATGGAACACAATGCTTGGAATGTGATGTTGTGCTGATCCTTCAATAAAACGCACAGCACTGCTGTGATCATTCTCCTCACATGGATTGCATGCAGGTATATGGCTGTTGCACGGTGATGTTATGATGGTAACATCGCGGTCAGGCAGAAAACGCTATTTGCGTATCATTGTCCGTTTAAAAGTCTTCTATTATAGATTTATCCACAGTAATATGCTATCAATCACCAGCAGATGGCAGCACAGCTATGTCCATTATATTCCACCTATATATACCACTTAACCGTTGTATATGTATACTTCACCGTACGCAATACCAGCAAAATGTTTGCCGCCGCCAAGCCGTCGCATCATGTCCAACAGCCCGATTTGAGGCTCATATTTACACTTCTCATGCTCCATGTAGAAATGTATGTAGTTCACCATTCATGGAGATCAACAATGAGGGACGAGCGATCACGTTCATTCCGCCGCCAAAAAGCATCGCAACCAATGCGATGGGTCCTTGGGAGGAGCTAGTAGGAGCGGCCTGCCCCACTCGCATGCCGAACGGGGCATGCGAGTAAGTATGCACGCATGCACATCTGAGCATTCGTGGACACGAAATTTGACACTTGCATCAAATGTGCACTGTTGATACACACCTCAATTTAAACATGAACGAACAAAAAGTAGATGGGTGGTTGAAATGATCCGTATCGAGGATATAAGAGAAATATTCAATTCCTCATTACAGAGACCTCGCAAATCCCGCCGCACACACATACACACACATCAACACACACAGCGTGTGTGCTTATCAACGCGGGCTGCCTCGCTGTGTGTGTTTATGTGTGTGTGCGAGCACACTCACAAACAGCGATTCCCGTGTGTCACAAAGCGGACGAGCGGCGGCGTGCTCCACCTGAAATTGGCGGCAGGCTACCTTGCTTGACGTCACGATCTCGTTCCTCATATGTGAATCCAGGAACCCCTTAGCTAAAAATCACGAGCTTTCAGAAGAGAAACAAAGCAATCCCAAAGCCTGCATTTCTAAACGAGAAAAAAAACAAACTTGATGAATAATTGATGTTGTGGTTTGTGAGTGATGTTTTACACTCGTTTTGGGTCAAGTGGCATAGTTAGGATAAATTAGTCGACTGCGGTCTTACCACACTGCTTAGTACACAATCTGCTGTGGAATGATTTGGTTGTTAGGCAGAGAGAAGGGAAGACAGCAAGAATGTTGTTACAATTAAATTGTTTATATTTCTGAAACCTTTTTTTTTGTTGCCGCAAGCGCCATTCTTTCCTCATTATATTGCTAGCTTTAGTGTGAAATGGGGTTGAGGGAGCGGGGACTAGTGGTCGAGCAGCATATGATGATGAGGGTAAGCGATCACACGGCGCTGCATGCGCTCTGGTCTTTAGGCACAGCGACAAAACTATGTATGGGGCTCCCTTAGAGTAGTGACCATTTAAGTGTGTTGTATTTTAAGATTTCCCCCGGGGCATCCAGCGAACGCGACAAACGTTGTGACTAGAACTAAGTCAAGGGCTCAGAACCTGACCCTCCCGATACATGGATCCAGTTTCTCAGCCCTCGCATCCGCCACGGCTGTTGACACCCCGGGGTATTTGCACGGGCAGACGACTGTCTGAATCCATGCCATGAGTGTCAGAGTGTTGTTGTTTTCTTTTTCACCAGAGAAATATTGTATGCATTTTGAATACATTAGGTATGTGAAGTGAAGTTTAAAATCTTCTTCACTCCTCTTAGATTAGAGTCTGTAATAGGGTGGATTGCCCTAAAGTGGGCCACTGCCTTATAAGGGACACCTACGTTCCGGTGGCTCTGGCTCCTCCCTAAACTAATGAATGGTAAAAGCAAACTATGGTAATGTGTATAACATCAAGTGAAACTGTTCAACACTACATTTCACTGTTCTCCCACTGCCCCACATTAGGAAGATGCAAAAAAGCGTCTACATTAGGGCAATACACCCTATGTGAATGTGGCAATGCTGCTATTAACATAGCCAGGAGGATATCTGCTGCCGCGGAAAAATGTGCCTTGAAAATTTTCCACTTTGGAAATGATGATGTGGGAGAGAGAGACAGAGAGGAAGGGACAGAAAGAGAGAGAGAGGGAGAGAGAGAGGGAGAGAGTGTCTAAGCACTGTATTGCGTCCTTACGCCCATTAGGGAGCAGGAAGCAGCCATCTGGTCCGGCCAGCCTGGCAATGCCAACACTGACCGACACCTCGCATGTCCTGCCTGCTCAGGTGGAGAGTCAAGCTTGTCCACCTAAGCCTCTTTTCCACTGGTGCGCTAATACTCACTTCTCTACTCTGCTCTACTCGGTTGACGCCCTTTTTCACTAGCACGGTTCCTTGTAACCAGACTACCTTTTATTAATTCCTGTGCTGCGGTTAAAAAAGTTAAAAAGTTACCAGTACTCCTCACCTCCCTGGCAACACCGAGTGTGAAGTAGATCTCCTGAGCACATAATGAGAGTGCAAAATGCAGTTGGGGGAAGTTTTACTGATCTCAGGTAAGTTGATCAGGAACAGGATCACCAGCCATGTGACGAGGTGAGGAAGACTGGAGCCCTCACTGCCGATCGGACCACAACAACCTAACCCCTCCACCAACCTAACCCCTGCACCAACCTACCCCCCCGCCACCCTAGTGGCCAAGATAAAAGTCTCTCATTGTTAATACCAAATTTTGTTACAAGCATATCTCCACGTATCTTTTACGCTGAGAGATGTGTGTCAAATTTGAAGAAAAAAATATACCTAACATACCAATCTACCCAAAATGGTGGCAGTGTTTTTGCAAACACGGAATTTCAGTAATTACAGAATTCCATAACATCCACCTCTACATCCACCATGTCCTGCACTGATAGATTTCCACAAACAGCTCGGTTGGATGTATTTTGATCGAGAAAAAAAAGAAAAAAAACAAAAAAAAAACATATTGACGATAGTTTTTGCTAAATGAAAATTCATGAAAAGTGACACACACCAACGCTCCTCCAGAATGGGTTAAATGCGGAGGATGAATTTTACTGTACATGTATGTATATGTGACTTGATAAAATACCTTTACCTTTACCAGTTGCTGCCCATATGTGTATGCATTTTTGTAGGCACATTACAACTTGTGCGATTGTCGGTGACATGCTCAGCCTAAAGTTTACATACATTTTTTTCTATGTTTATATTTTTGCTTCCATTTTTTTTTCTTTTGTACAAACATTGCATACTCCCAGATATGTCCTGTGTTTGAACAAGCTGAAATGAAGTAGTGAACTCCAGGATTAAATGAAAATGTTGAACCGACAATAAAAGTAACAAGAATATTACAAAAACTATTAATTGAAAATGTAATGGTGCAAAAAATCCATAGGACAAGGTGATGCACAATTCTATTAATTCTGCAATCATGTCATGTCGATTTAAAATGCTGCAAACTGCGGGATGACAATTGAAATTAGTTTTCGCACAAGTGCACACTTTAATCACCAAATCGACACAAAAAGTTATTTTCTCTGAGCATGTTTGATTGTAATTCGAATGAAGATGAAGTGTCTTGTTAATGACTTAATCATGATCCCCAACTGTCAACCAATCAGATTCCTAGCCATGATCATAAATGCAGGGTTGATAAGGTTACTTTCTAAAAGTAGTCCCTTAAAAAGTAATCCCTAAATTTTAATTTGTAATGTAATCCTATTAACACATTTTAAAAGTAAACAATCACTCAATGTTACTTATAGATTACATTTCATTACAATGGAATCAGATTAGGTTATTTTTTTGGGCGCAAGCATCGTTTTTCATTCTGTACTATTGAGAGAGATAGTGATAGGATTCAATCAGAAACTGGGATACAGAGTTGGGGGAGCTATTACAGAAAAGCCGAAGAGGGGATTAGAACCCAAAGGTATATATTTAAAAAAAAGCTTTCTATTGTATGCACATTGTCAAGTTTGCAGTCATAGCGATTATTGTATTTTTTTGTTTGTTCATTGAAGGCAAATGTTACAATAATCTACATTTCATTACATTTAATATGAAGCTGTGAAGGACTGCAACTGCTTTTTTTGTAATGTGATTACAGTCATCCGATTAGATACCGCGCCAATCATTTAAAAAACAAACTCTTTTTTTTGCTGATGTTTGAAGGTCCACCGAATACTCTCCACAAACAATATCTGAGCACAACAAATTATAATGTAAAGAAGAGGATCTCTACTTTCTGTGTAATATCATATTTTTTAGAATTTTCGTCATTCAAAAAATATGTCTCCCGACGTTGTGTGTAGGATGTCGGTGGAACTCCACAGCGCTGAAAGAGTTAATATATAGCAGAGGTGCGACCAAGTCCTTCGTCCAAGTCTCAAGTCTTCTTGGGCAGGTCAAGTCACAAGTCACCTCCAAGTCAAGTCATCATTAATATGCTATAATTTTAGCTCCACAATCTTATTTTAATAAAGTAGCACAAAAAAAAT
>OMKY01256185.1:2791-13595 GCA_900302395.1 Bregmaceros cantori
TCTCAACTAGAGCCAGAGAGGGATTGAGAGACCAGCCTCTCTGAATGCAAAGGCATCCTTGTCTCAATCCCCGTGTCCGCTGAGACTGTTAATACCCCGGGGTGTTTGCAACAGGCCGACAACTGTCTAAACCAATACCCCTTAACACCCAGCGTGAGACCAGATACCATCACCAAAGACCAGATAACATCACCAACATGAACCACCAACAGTGAGGCCAGACAAAATCAACCACATGTCTGCTTCTATGCATGAACCTTCCTACATCAGTTTTTGTGCATGATTTCGGAGTTCCAAATCCGGCGCCCAAAATTGGCGTGACTACATCATGTCTGTAATCTAGCCACCGGGTCCTGTGTCTGTGTGTGTCTGTGTGTGTTTCTAACCACCTGGTCCTGTGTGTGTGTGGGCGTGTCTGTGTGTCTATGTGTGTGTGTTTCTAATCACCTGGCTCCGTTGGAAAAACATTTCTAAGTTGCTCAATCACTTCCTGGAGCTGCAAGACCGTATCTTGTTCATTCTCATAGTCCTCTCCTGGAATACACACGTGAACGCCCACACACACAGACACGCACACACAGACACGCATTCCATCAATTCTTCTGAGATGTTTGACATTGGTGACGCTGCTGCCAGGCAACCAGAGAGTGAGAGGGCATGACGGTGATCCAGAATATTTATACCGTGCAGTGATGTTTCAACGCTCCTGTTACTCCTAACTATGGGTGGGTGTAGCATCGTTGGTAAGAGTTTATATCCATTCATTGTTCAACATCTGTAATGTTTTCATTATCTGCGCCGGGGCTACGCCGCGTAGCAGGTTATGTTT
The DNA here is from genome assembly GCA_900302395.1 of Bregmaceros cantori. Taxonomy (NCBI): domain Eukaryota; kingdom Metazoa; phylum Chordata; class Actinopteri; order Gadiformes; family Bregmacerotidae; genus Bregmaceros; species Bregmaceros cantori. Next base: position 3,621 of record OMKY01256185.1, read on the forward strand.
TTGGTAGCGTTGGTTGGTTTGTTTATCCCTAGGATAACTGAAAAAGTTGTGCACAGATCTGGATGAAATTTTGTACAGTTGTTGGAAATGACACATGGAAGATACATTTTGGTGCATTTCTGTAGGCTATAAGTATACCAACTTACCGATAGATCACTGGGCGCATACCGCGGTCAAGTGACCAGACTTCCGGGTCACAGGGGCCGCTGGGAAATGTGCATGTTCGCCGGTGGGAATAGGTCAATCGCAATCGCACTACTCGAGCACTTGCATTGATAATAGGTTGCCACACATACTGCTAGCACTAAAAGTAATATTTTTTTGTAGCACTACGGTGCAGGTTTGCAATCTCTGAGTGCTTCTAGTCGTACATGCATTGTGTATTCCAACGGTGACAATCTGTTGTGCAGGTTCGTAATCATACACTTTGTCTCTATTTCAGTTTTACCCTATTCAACATCATTAAACTTGTGGACAGAGATGGCAAAAGTACCCAGATTTCTTACTTGAGTAAGAGTAAAATACATTAGTAAAAAAACTACTCAAGTAAGACTACAACGTACTGATCCAAATAGCTACTCAAGTAAAGTAAAAGTACAGGCTCAGAAATGTACTCAAAAAGTATTTTTGAAAGTAAAAAGTGCATGCTCTAAAATGTACTCAAAAGTATTTTTGAAAGTATAAAGTACAAAATACTGCAAATAAAATTGTATGTAAAATGCATTTTTTTTCAATTAGTTTGTCAATGTTATTGCTCGAATAAATTAACAACTAGCCTAATATATCTTATCAATTTCTTATTAACTGGGACTGTACTCGGTACATCAGCGCCCCCTACTGGCTAATATTACAGACGTTATCCTACCCCGTCAATGCAAAAAAAAAGTAACAAGCCTGTTTTGGTAAAAGTAGGGAGTAGAAGTACAGATATTTTGTTACTTGAACATTTTACTTAAGTACAGTACTTGAGTATTTGTACTTCATTACTTGCCATCTCTGCTTGTGGAAAGCGTCAACGGTCTTCAGAGTCCGACACAGTAAATTCTGCAGTGCAGTGTCAAAGTTCATTGACTCTTTCAGAGTTATTACAACAATGTAACACAATGGAAAGAGTTAATTTAACACCAAATCTGATAAGGACCAAATACACTCAGACACATTGTTACATTTAACTCTTTAAGTGTTGATTTGACACTGCAACATTTACTGTGTAGGTGTCTGAGAAGTGTCATGTCTCTGCATATGACGAAGCAGTATCTACTGACTCTCATCCTGTTCCATTGCTTGCCACTTGCACAAATTATGCTGATGATACAACTCCAGAATGCAAATAATAATTATTATCATATGTACCATGCTTAAAACATGCTCATGCCTCTTTCATTTTCTCAGGCGGCTGATGACACTGCAGACAATACACCAGAGTTCTGGCCAATGGCACATGAACAAGACAATGCTGGAACAGTTGGGCGTAAACGTCTATCTTTTTCTCCTTTCACCACAAATCCAGTGAAATTCTACACCCACGCAGTTGTAGGCAGTCATGGACCACGACCAATACATGCACACAGCAGTGAAGACCAGAGATGGCAAAAGATTTCTTACTTGAGTAAGAGTAAAATACATTAGTAAAAAAACAACTCAAGTAAGACTACTCAAATATCTACTTGAGTAAAGATTACAGACTGAGAAAAGTACTAAAGAAGTATTTTTGAAAGTAAAAAGTACAAGGCACTAAAAATAGAATTGTATGTAAAATGCATTTTTATTTGTTGTTTTTACATTTGTTATTGAATAAATGACTAACAACCTAGCCTAATCTAGTTTATATCTCTTGACTAAATGAAAACCACTTATTAACTTAATAACTGGGACTGTACTCTACCGACTCATGTTAGACATCTTATCCTACCCTGTCAATGCGCAAAAAAGAGATAAAAAGTAAAGAGCCTGTTTTGGTAAAAGTAAGGAGTAGAAGTACAGATATTTTAGTTCAAGATTTACTCAGTAGAAGTAAAAAGTAACTGCAGGAAAAAGTTATTTAATAATAATTTTACTTCAGTACAGTACCTAAGTATTTTTACTTCGTTACTTGCCATCTCTGATGAAGACCTGTTGTTAATAGTGATCACAACATTGCTTTTACATTATTTGTGATACAAAAATTGTCAAACGTGATTTTATTCACCTCTGCATGACATCAACGTAAAAAAAATAACATTGCATCACCGAGCGCTTAGCGCTATTTTTCCAGATTTTAAGGTCTTATTTGGTATTTCTGAGAAAATGAAGGCAGCTTTACACCATGAAACATGCTGACATCATGCTTAATTCCAGGGCTTTGAACCAATATTTATTATGCAATCGGTTCTTTCTGAACAACAGAATTAGAACGTTTCCAGTTATGACTTCCACCAATAAATTGATGTTCCCGAACCAGTTAGCACAAAAAAAATGAGACTGGCAGAGCAGTGGAGACCTATGGGACGGGCCGCGCTGTGTTTCAGCGAAAACTTTGAGGAACGAAATAAAACCAGTATTAAGATTATTTTTAAAAAAAGTGTTCCAGAACCGAACTAGAAGCACTCAGATTGCAAACCTGTGCCTCAACCTAGTCTAACCTAAAATTAAAAAAACAAAACAAAAAAAAGCCACAAAGAAGTGCTCACGACGGGATTCGAACTCGGGACGTTGCCGCTAAAGTGAAGTTACCGCTGCGCTATACACGCGGATGCAAAGATGAGGAGCAGACAACCTTAAGTTGCTGTCGGCGATGCGTGACACGCAAGACATGCGTGAGAGACCTGCGTGACGCCACCACGGAGAACAGGGATTGTTCACCGATATCAAATCAAACTTTATTTATATAGCACTTTTCATGCAGAGCAATGTTACTTATAGGCTACAGAAATGTAGAAATGCACCAAAATCAAATCACTTATTTCTTTCATCATTTCCAACAACTCTGCAAAATTTCATCCAGATCCGTGCTCAACTTTTTCAGTTATCGAGGGGACAAACCAACGCGAGTGAAAACATAACCTGCGCTCTGTGGGCTCCGCCCCAGCGCAGGTAAAAATAATATTTTTGGTTTCGTTTCTGTTCCCTGGAAAAGTTCCCGGTTCTCGTTTTCGTTCCTTCAACCGGTTCAAAGCCCTGGTTACATCACACACCATGCTGACATCATGCTTACATCATGCACCGTGCGGCGGGGACTGCGGCGCGTCTGACCTGCCGCCTCAGTGTCTGTGGTTTCCCTGCTCGCACCCTCCCCGTGCCGCTCCCCGCCCCGGGACACTGGCGAGGACAAGGTGGACGGTTCTGAGCCGTTCGCCTCGGAGTCGTCTTTGGGCTGGGAAGAAAAGAAACAGGTGAAGGTGTAACTAGGGTGAAACGTTCAAATTAACAAGTAGACATTGTCATTGGCTTTGTCCGAAATCGCTCCCTATCGTCTACTCCCTACGCCCCATATAGTGCAGTAGTTTTTCGGACAATAGGGTTGGTGCCGTCAAAATTATTATAACATGTATAATAATAAAAAATATAATTATAAAATTCAACAATTATCACAGAAAGTCAAAACTATTTAACGTCGTCGGTCACTATTTACTACCGCCGTGCCATTTTTTTTTGTAGTTTAGGTCATTTTTAAAACGTCTCGCAATGCATTATGGGTTATATTGCTCCATCTATAGTACATATAGTGCACTATATAAGGGATAGGGAGCGATTTCGGACACAGCCATTGAACTGACAGCTAAAAGCTGTACAGCCAATAGGGCCTACGCATGGTGATGTCACAGCTTCGCGGTGGCAGACATTTTGGAGGTAGCGCGTACCATGAAGTGTACCACCTGACCGTATATGTACGGTCAGGTGGTATATCTTACCCCTTCACGGCCATTATATAGGGGGTAAATACAACGGACGTAGTTAGGCTGCCATTTTCTGGCGATTGATAGCATATTACCATGGATAACTATAACTATAACATATTACCATGGGAACTATAGAAGACTTTTAAACGGACAATGTTATGCAAATATCGCTCTCTGCCTGTTCGTCTGACCGCGATGATACCACCATCATGTCTGCCGCCACCAAGCTGGGACCCCACCCCGCGCCAGCCCTATTACCAGAGATGACAAGTGACAAAGTACAAATACTCAAGTACTGTACATAAGACAAATTTTTAAATATCTATACTTTTCTAAGTCCTTTTGCTGTAGTCACTTTTTACTTCTACTCAGTAGATATTTAACAAAAATATTGCTACTTCAACTCCTTACTTTTCTCCAAACAGGCTTGTTACTTTTTTTTTTTTACAACAACAAGGTAGGATAATATGTGTAATTGAAATGAGTCATTAGGGGGCGGTAATGCACCGAGTACAGTCCCATTTAATAACTTAAAAAGTCATTTTCATTTTGTCTCTGTATGCCTAAGATATTAGCTAAATTAGGCTAGGTTTGGTTTTTTATTCAATTGACAAACTAACATTGAAAGTGAATTTTCCATGCGCATTTATTTTTAGCACTTTGCACTTTATACTTTTAAAAATACTTTTGAGTACATTTTAGAGCCTTTACTTTTTATTTTACTCAAGTAGATGTTTGGATCTGTACTTTGTAGTCCTACTCAAGTTGTTACTCAAGTAAGACATCTGAGTACTTTTGCCATCTCTGCCTATTACCATAGAGAAACATGTGTTGAGACATCACAGAGACAGTCTACGATGACAGAAATGCTGGGTCAACAATAAATGTGGGGTTTATCGATGCTTCTAGCGTGTTTTGGGGATAACCCTTTAGCAGTGGACACCGACTGCATATATCTAGTTATCGTAATCTGATGTTACTATCCAAACTTATGCATAATTATAAACACCATTCCAGATTGACGTGATCTGTGACATGAACTTGAATTTTATTCATGGCCCCAGTGTTAGTAATAAGTTAAGAATTATGCTTTTGGCAAAACCAGGCTAAGTTCAGCAGGGGGGGGTACGCGCGTAATTACGGCGCGTCCCCTTGACGCTAATCCTCTTATTAATATTTGATGATTTGTGTTGGATTATCCTCTTCTATGGACTGCAGGGAAATTGTTCAATTTGGACTGTTTATTGCTCTGTCCTGCGGGAAAATCCCTCCATTATATTCCGCACAGCTCAAGGCTTTTTATCGGAGCCGGTGGAGGGAGGAGAGGGCCAACGCGGGGCAGCGGACCGCGCTCCTTAACGGTGGATTGCACGTCAGTCAGCCATCACATCATGAAAGAGCACCGAGATGGGAGAGTCTGCACAGTCTTCACAAATGCAACGCTATAATCTGGAGTAAAAAGATATACATTCCATTCAGTGTCTTTTCCCGTTTCTACATAAAAACCATATTAACTCATCCAGCCCTTTTCAAAGTCCCAGGGCCAGGGTATTTTCAACATGTGTTTTTTCAAGACCCATATAAAATTAAGTTCTGTGTCATTGTCAACAAAACAGATAGCAAAAGAAACTTTTGCAAAAGAGACTTTCCCTTATCATCAGAAAAAAACACACGCTTGTTTCTACCTGTTTCCATTCTTTAGCAATAGCTTCAAGAACATGGGAGGGTATCACTAAAATGCTGAATTCTGAAAAAAATCCTGAATAAATGTGGGTGCTGTGCCAACTTTGTCCACTAGGTGGGACTATGCGCAACTGCATTTGGCCCGAGAGACGACATATGGTGTCTCACCTGACGGACAAAAGTGGCACTGCACCCGCATCTATGTTTTTTTGCCAAAGACGTGATAACGTGTCTATGGCACTGAATGAATTAAGGTTTAAAAAATAAAAGTGCTGGCCCTGTGGCGCAGTCGGTAAGACACCTGCATCCAGCACATGTATGGTGCCTGTGACTTAGTTCAGAGGTACGGGCAGTTCTGCCTTCCCTCGTTCCTGCTCTCCTCCCCTCACCGACATTTCTGCAAGGTCTTCCCCGATTGCTCTCCTCCCAGAAACAATAACTACAAAAAAAGTAAAGAAATACAAAATCAAAAAAGCACATTAATACATGATGTGTCCATGCAGTCGAAATAACCACTCTTCAAACAGTAATATGTCCAAAGGTGTTATGATCCCCTGTAGTTAGTCAAACATTCAATATTGGTGTATCTTAAAAGGTGCGTGCTTAGTGTACTGGAACCGTGTGTGCTTTACTCTGGAACCCGTGTTCCTGGTCAAGCCGAAGACGCACAAGTACAATTACGTGTCTGGCTTCAAGCCAGAGAAGTTGATGAAATATAGAGCGGCTGTACTGGGCTAGAAAACACGTGCACATCACACGCGCAATGGTCAGCTACAAAGATCGTTCTGTAAACTGCCTCTGAGGAATTCCCAACAGCTAGAATTTTCCCCACCTCTACATAGGGGTGTCCCCGACGGAGCCGGGTATTCAACATGGCTACTAACCCAAGAATAATGTTACGTAAGGCACATTCTGGCGGGGTTTGGTGTGAAAGCAACTAATGGAGGCTCTGAGAAAAACAACACTTCCTGCCATCCAGCGGAGTACAAGCCGACCAGGGGGAGATGCCAGCTGCTGTGTGGTAGTTGCTGTGTGATTTCTCTGATGAGTATGTGATAGTGGTAGGCAATGAACTGGTTTATATGTACATCTGAGGAAGGAACTTTGGTAAGGGTGTTTTTTACCCATGAATCATTGCATTCTTATTCTGCAGTACTCCTTGCAGCAACCCCTGGTGGTCATTCTACACCCATTAAACACACCAACGTCCAAGAACTTTCCTCAATTCAATGGTCATATAGATCAGTGAACCCCGGGGTGGTAGACATTAATTTCTATGCCATTAAGCTATTTAATTTCATTAACATAAGTGTAATAGGGGTCCGCGTTGGCCGAGTGGTTATGGACACCGCACCTACCGTGACCCCATTCATGTTATTGGCGCCAGTTCGACTACGCTCATCGACTTGTCTGCAATGTCTACCCCCGATCTCTTCAACCCAGTTTCCGACTAATCCTATCCAATAAAGATGGAAAAAGGGCACTGATGCCGGAAAAAATAACTTAAAAAAAAAAAAAATAATAGGTGTAATACCACTGTTTACCTGTAGAAGGAGCTCTGTAATAGAAACTGGTGTAGTAGCACTGTCTACCTGTAGCAGGAGCTCTCTGAGGCGGCGTAGCTGCGACTCCAGCTGTTTGTTGTGGTCCTCCAGGATCTGCATGCGCGTCTCCAGCCGGGTCTTGTGCTGCCGCAGCACTCGGGCCTCCGCCAGTAGTTCCTCCTCCTCCTCGAGTCCCGCCCCCAGCACCACGCCCATCTGGGGCGTGTCAAAGAAGTCAACAAGTCAAACAGGATGCTTGGGACATTTTGCCAGCCTGTGTAAAGCCATCGCAGTGGACAGAAGTGGCTGAATTTGTCACACAAGACACACACACCGTTTCAAAATCTGCTGACACCATTTACACATTATCCACCCTGCTACGCTCACCATTTTCCATGAATATTGATGAAATGCAGACAGAATACGACTTCAAGTCAATCATCAGTGTGGTCACGTGTTCTTCTGGACCAATGGGATGGCTGCATTTACTCATAAGTTTGACTCAGATGAGTAAATGGAACAGGTTGCGCAGATTATTAAATCATCGGTTTGTGCACAGAACCGCCGTAGAATGTTTGGGCGTGGAATACCCCTTTACCTCAATGAAACTAATGTGAAATCTCCCATCATGCACTTGCCCAGTAACTTCCCATCAGATGGAAAGTGAAGTGAACGCTCGCGGGTACACAGAGACGTTGTCATTCTTAGAAGCTGAGACATTGTCATTCTTACTTTGTGCTCCAACCAAACGCGAATTGGGCTTCCAGAGCGAATAAATTACATGTAAAGTAAACGGTTAGGAGCGAAGGCCCGCAAATTGGCATCTTGATTGGCGAATTGAGCGGTGCGTCTGGGGCGTCTGCAGCTATGACTTCGCCTATGCCGCATCAGGTCATGTGACTTGAGCCAAGCACAGCGAACAGCAGAGACAAATGCTGCTGACTGGATTGGGTAAATTTCAACGAGGGACTACACAGAGGCGTTCGGGGAGGACTTTCAAACTCTCAAAACTTTAAAAGTCTGGGCAGGGGAATATAATCTGGGAAAGGAAATACCTCGGAATCCCGTGTTTCAGTACGTAATGTTGGCCTGCCATAGTGTGTGTGTCTGTGTGCACGCGGTCGTCTCCATTTTTGTGTGGTGGTGTCCGCGCCTCCCTTCCCGGTAAACATCAAATGCAGCAGCGCGTTACAAGCTTCCAAAGCAGATTTTTTTCATCCAATTCACGTTCAACACACAATTAGAAGCTGAGACGTTGTCATTCTTAGAAGTTCCGCTGATACGAGTCAGACCAACCTCTCCGGCCTCTGTTATCATCATAGGAGCTGACGCAGCCTCTTCATGTTTCCACTGCAGCCGGCGGTACTCAGCCTGAAGAACCCTGGCGGACACATAGGGGACAATTTAGATGGTACTCTGTGTGTAGAGAGATCATTAAGTTCACCGTGGATTAGATGGTACTCGGCCTGCAGAATCGGAATCAGAATATCACTGTGGATTACAGACGATACTCTGTCTGTTGAACCTGCAGAACCCGGTAGAAACCTGTAAAATCCATAGGAGACAATTTAGTTCACTGTGGATTACAGATGGTACTCAGCCTGAAGAACCCTGGTGGACACATAGGGGACAATTTAGTTCACAGTGGATTAGACGATACTCTGTCTGTAGAAACCTGTAGAACCCATAGGAGACCATTTAGTTCACAGTGGATTAGACGGTACTTTGTCTGTAGAAACCTGTAGAACCCTATAGAACCCATAGGAGACCATTTAGTTCACTGTGGATTACAGATGGTACTCTGTCTGAAGAACCCTGTAGACCCTATAGAACCCATAGGAGACCATTAAATTCACCGTGGATTAGACAGTACTCGGCCTGTAGAACCGACAACATTTCTGCAAGGTCCCCGATCTCTATCGACCCACTTTCACAGCACTGACCCTATCAATAAAATAGGAAGATGGTGCTTAACCTGACACACACACACACACATATATATATATTCCTTCTAGGAAGTTGCCTTACACTGCTTACAGTCAACCTCGCAGGATGTGGGGTCACCTTTCCCGCCAATAATTATTTTGAAGAAACGCCAGACAGCGCATAAAAGCCTTCTTACACTAAAAGCCGTTTGCCATAAATATTAGAAAAAAATAAATATATAAAATGAAGGAAGGCAATAAATAACAGTGGCACAGTATGCCTCACAGCAAGCAGGTCAAGGCTACTAAACATTAGTGTGTGTAGGTTGTGTGTGTTGGTGTGTGGATGTGTTTCTGTGTCAGTATGTGTGTGTGTGTGTGTATGGATGTGTGTATGTCTGTGTGAGGCTATTTGTCTGTGGCTGTGTGTTTATTTCTGTGAGTGTGTGTCTTTATGTGTGTGTGTGTGTTTGTGTGTGTGTGTGCGCGCACTCTGGTGCTTCCGGCTATAGCCAACACGGCATTCACCAGGAGGTTTTAGTGATACTAGAGCACCTGAAAAGATGAATATAGCCTGTCACAGCTGGACTCACTGCTAATATAGGGCTAATGTAGCTTGTCACTGCTAGCCTCACTGCTAATATAGGGCTAATGTAGCTTGTCACTGCTAGCCTCACTGCTAATATAGGGCTAATGTAGCTTGTCACTGCTAGCCTCACTGCTAATATAGTGCTAATGTAGCTTGTCACTGCTAGCCTCACTGCTAATATAGGGCTAATGTAGCGTGTCAGTGCTAGCCTCACTGCTAATATAGTGCTAATGTAGCTTGTCACTGCTAGCCTCACTGGTAATATAGTGCTAATGTAGCTTGTCACAGCTAGCCTCACAGCTAATATAGTGCTAATGTAGCTTGTCACAGCTAGCTTCACTGCTAATATAGTGCTA
>OMKY01256193.1:6271-16503 GCA_900302395.1 Bregmaceros cantori
ACGATATTATCGGACATCTCTATATAGAAGATTTTTACACACAATTTTAGGAACTTGAAACGCTCAAGGAATTGTGGTTAATATTTTAGTGGTGGGCATAGATTCATTTTTTTTAAACTAGATTAATTTACATTCATTTGGAAATCAATCTAGATCAATCTAGAATAATCTAATTTCCTGTTTCCAAGACCAATCCTTTGCTGGGTCTCAAATGGCACAATTTGTGCATTATTTTTTGTGCGTAGAGTGCCTTCCAGCGTTGTTGGTTAATTTCCAGTCCACTGAAAGTGGCCCGGATGATTCCCTAAACACCCTTAGAAACTGTGCGTGACCGATGGACACTTGGCACATCGGCCGCCATGCTGTCTACGTAGCGGAAATGACGGACCAAACAATAAAACGCAATGATTAATGTTCTGCTCTAGACACTGCTGCGTTATATGCAGATAGACTCTGAAGACCATTAACGCTATCCACAGGTTTAATGAAGCTGAGTAGTGTAAAACTGAAATACAGACATAATGTACAATTAAAACATACACATAAAATACACATAATCCATACAATCAATGAACAATGAACACATACGATTCTAAACATGAATACAATCAATTCTTACCAATGATGCTTGAACCACATTTAGAAATAACAGGAACGTTGAAACATATGAGAAGATAAACCGTGTGGCTTGTCGCTGAAGCCTTCCGTGTGCACTGGACAAGGGACAGCAAGACACAGGAACTCTGTGCCCGCTTTCTCATTGTGATGTCACACAATGGGAACTGGACAGCACTCAGACACAGAGCTATAATAAATTGCTTTAAATGGTAAACTCTCTCGATGACTTGTGGGGACAGAACAATTAATCTCTGCTCATACTTATCAAATCACTTGGATTATCAATTATCGATTAATCGGTTACAGTTCTACTTAAAGAACCTGTTAGTGTCGAGGGAACACATACTACAATCGTATATATGTCTGCTAGCAGTCTGACCAGTTGCATGGCATGCTAGCTAAGAGCTATACAGGTGAGTTGTGATAAAGAATATGATTGGCCAAAAAGCAGAGGATGATTCTTACATAATACTAAAATGCGGGTTGCGTTCCCGTCCAAGGTAGGATGAGTTGGTTGGAGGTAGCCGCCCTAAGAGGATGGTTGTGGGGGCAGTTTATCGTAAGTCTGTAATCCAACTGCCTGTGTCAACCTTGCTGAATTGTGCCGAAAAACCCTGAGTAAAAGGAACCCTGATGAAATACATCCCATTCTGGTCATTGGAGAACAGGTAGGATGATCTGTGATTGTTGGGAAATGATTGGGCACAGCGCTCAAAAGTTACATGCAGATGTATTTGGCAAAACTGTGACATTTTGGGGCCAGAACCAGCTAAAGGCTAGAATCTCACATTTAGGACCATCAAACCATTGATCTCTTCTTTTAGGCCTGAATGCTTAGGCTGTCTGCTGTACTCACACAGGTTTGAGAGCCTGGACCAGGAAATGAACAGTCTGATGGGGAGAATCTTGGATGTCAACCAGATCGTTCAGCAGCTCTTAGATGGAGGACACCCGTCCTCCACAGAAGTCCGCGGCTGTCAGGACCACCTCAACTCCAGGTAAAATGCTTGGAATATCTCATCTAACACATTGAGTTATTAGCATTGTAAATAATCACAGTCAATTGAGAGGCAAAAGACGCACATCTACAACCAAGTTGTTCTATTTCGGGATATTCTTGAGCAGGTTATTTAAGGTTATTTATTTTTTCGGTGCAAGCGCCATTTTCTCATTTTGTTGACTGCCCTAGTGTGAAAGGGGCATGAGAGATTGGGAACCAACGGGGCGTGCAGTATATGGGAAGCGATCAGCACTAAGGCTATGAATGGGGCTACATTTGTGAGTGTTTTTGCTAGAAATTAAAAAGAGAGAGAGAAGTGTGAATTTTGTGTGCATTGCGGCGTTATGCAAAACTGTGTATATAAATTCACACGCACACACGCACACACACAGATTATTAATTTAGAAAGTGATTATTAATTTAGAAATGAATAAAAAATCAAATCAAACATTATTTAGGGTGGATTACTCTAAAGTGGGCCATTTTGTAGGACAGTCAGTTGGATAGTGTGTGACAGTGAAATGTAGTGTTGAACAGTTGAACTCAATGTTAGACACATTAACATAGTTACTAGCCACTAGAGCTTAGGTGTCCCATATTAGGCAGTAGCTCACATTAGGGGTATCCACCCTATATAGCACATTTTGCAGAGCAATGCTTCACAACAATACAACTACAAGGAACAATATGACTCACAATCTCCCTAACCTCTAAATAAGCAAATCCAACCCCCAAATGGATTTCAGGTTTTCAGGGGGTGCTCATGGGGTTTTCAGCATTTTTATAGCCTCCCCTTGTAAACACCTCCAATTTTCCAACTTTGTGGTTTTTTTGGACAATTTCATCATGTGGGGCACCTTCACAGAAGCAAAAGTCTGCAGACAAACTCCACCGTTGACCTTCCTTATCAAAAATCAACCTCAGCAAAATCAACTTTCCTGGCTTCACCAAAGAACACTGCATGCCTAGGTCGGTAAGCCAGAAATAAAAACAGCATCGCCGACGACGGGATCGTTTGGTGGGTCTGGACCAACCCGGCAGACAAATCAGATTGTTCGGGTGGTCAAATCAGCGTCCTGTTAAGGCGGGCCTTGTTTGAATCGAGACGTGGGCCTCCACGCCACTTGTCACACCTACTGCACTGTGATTTGATAGCTTCATTTGATTGACACTTTTTTTGCCACAGCGGCATTACTATTAATGGGGGCTGTCTTTAGGTGCAGCGTAAAGGGGGTGCTTTGCCCGCACACCAAAGAAAACGAGCCACTGAGCAGCTAGTGTTAGCGTTGATTGCTATTATTAGCATTAAGTGGTGTTTTGTGCTAGCAGACAACACAAAACAATTAGCTCGGAGGGAGCAGTTAGCCAGAGTGCTGCACAGAGGGGTCGTTTCACCGTAACTGGTGATAGAGGTCATGCCAATGTCATGGCCCCAATTTGGCTACATATGCCAAGACAGAGGTTATAGTCAATATCAAAGTCCATTTTATTCTACTGATGTTGTCAATGCTTTATTACACTATTATTATTGTTAAGAATGGAATATCAAGGGGCTGGCCCTGTGGTGCAGCGGGTTAGACCGCTGCTACTAAGCCAGCACCATTCATTAGTCTTGTGCCTATGATCACAGCACACGCAGAACTGTAAGATTGCTTCCTCTCATGGTTATGTACTGCATGTTCGCTCGTCCCCTGCTCTCTCGTGCCCCCCTTCACAGTAACACTGTCAATAAAATGAGAACATGGTGCTCGCGCCGAAAAGATACTAGCTCAGAATCTGGAGTTGGCCCCCGGACACTGCACCACGGCTCCCCACCCATCCCTGAGGAGCGCAGGATCCCCATCAGGATCATAATACCGTTTCACTGCTCCCCCTGCAGGTGGAATCAGATCGTGGAGCTGGTGGAGCAGCGCAAGGAACAATTGGACTCTGTGCTGCGTCTTCAGAACTACCTGCTAGAGTGCGCCGAGATCAAGTCACAGATCCACGACAAGAGACGGGCCATCGACGCCACGCAGTATCCCGGCAGCGACCTCGGTGGTGTGGTGGCGCTGCAGCGCCGCCTGTCCACCATGGAGGGCGCGCTGTCCGTCCTCGAACCCAAACTACTGCACTTGCAGGTGAAGCTGTGCCAGCAGAGTTGTGGTGTTGGGATTGTCAGGGTCTTGCCGGGACTAAGACAGTCTTAACCCTTTGTATGCCTTCACTGGGCATACAAGTTTGTCAAAGCTGTCTGGGTTATTTTCAGGCATTTTTAGGAGCCCACAAAATATTCTTTACAACACCTATGAGAACCACAATGGCTCATATTGTAGATTGTATAGCAAAAAAAAACATGCCTGTAACCATCGCACTTTCAAAGATATGAAGGTACGATCAGAGGCAAAATGACGGTTTTTGCTGCTTGAAATTTACTTTTGGAGATATGGCCACTTTATTGAAGTGTTTCTTTCTGCACCTAAAAATCAATCAGACCACATTGATTTTGCACAATGATATAAATGTATATAAATACTGGGACAACATACAGCAAGACACAAGAACAGGGAACACACACACAGTCACGCACACTGCTTAGTGTTGGTAGGTGGAGTCCTAACTATTCGTAGATGTTGTCGCTCCATCATATGAGTTGTTTGTCCCTGCTTAATGCTGCCTTCTACTAAAGCCATCGTTGCACAAACAAAATAGAGTATATAACAAGTAACAAGTCTGTATTCGGAAAGTAAGGAGTAGAAAGTGCTGATATTTATGTTGATGATTAACAAAGTAAAAAGTTTAAAAGTACTAGAAGTACTATACAAGAAGTACTAGTTACTTGAAAGATGTAGTTAAGTACTTGAGTATTTGCTCTTGATAACTCTTGATAAATCTCTGCATAACACTACAATTAATGGTTTCAACCTTAATCATGATGCGTCCTCCATGCGATGTTCTGTCTTCCAGGAGGAAGCAGAGCACCTGGCCTCCGCTCAGCCTGCCCGGGCCATGGAGGTTCTTGTTCCCTTTGAGGGCATCAGCGTGGAGTGGGAGCAGCTGAAACGCACCCTTCAGGGCTGCGAGGACTCACTGATGGTGGCCAGCAAGCTACAGAGCTTCATACAGGTCAGCTTTCTTGCAGGGGTCAGCAGTTGTTGGGAGGGCTGTGCGATTAATAATATTAATAATAATGATAGCTTGGACTTGTATAGCCCTTTTCAAGAAACCCTAAGCGCTTAACATCGTAAAAACTACATACAATTATATTATTAGATTAGACCCATTATGCTCATATCAGGCAGATTTAATGTGATTAATTGAAATGTAGTACAACAAAAACCGGCATGACGTCGCGGCGGGAGAATTTCAAAACCAAGCGAGTTCTGGGAGGGAGTCAGAATTCCCACTTGAGGCAAATATTGCAATGCAACCACAAAACGACCAGAATACAGTTTTAAATGGTTTACTATGACTCACCATACCTAATATTTGGTGTGGGGAGATGATTGGTGATTTTTAATATCACCTCAACTTTAACACAGTCTATCCACACCCTCCAGTCTCCATCACAGACTATCCCTTTTTGGTCTGATTGCTCTTAACAATTTTGCTCTATTTATAATTTCTGATCTGATTGCTCTTTTAAAATTTTGCACTACTGTATTTAACTTGACATTATTTCACCTTATATTTCTTGTGTTTTTTTTGCTCCTTTTAATATATTTTTTTAATTTATTTTTTTCTTGCACTATGTCTTGCAGCGTTTACTGAAAAAATAATAATTAATAATTAATAAAAAATAATGGTCTGTGAACCTGTATCATTGACAGTGGCAATACACTTGATTCTGATGCTGAAACCTATGATTTTGTATTTTTTTTATGTCAATTTTCTGAGGAAACGACAACAAACTTGTAATGGCAATTCAGGTAAGGTGTCCACATAAAGGAAATTACCAGCCTTGACACGCAAATATGTCTAGAGGGTTCATTTATTAAGCTATACTGGACATCAGTTGGATATCAGCTAAGCTAAGCTAAACTATGAGCTAAAGCAGGTAACAAGCCAGACATCCGATGATGTCACAGCTTGTAGCCAATCAGGATAATGGAGATGTGACTATATTAGTTACATTTCAGTAACAAGCTTCAAACCAATTTAATTGTTTAATGTTCTATATCTATAGTTTTTTTTTTTTTGCTAAAACAGCTAAATAAAAGCAATTCATGGTGTTACTATACAGATATACTATCATTCCTCAGCAATGCTCTGCAATTAGTAGCAGGAAAATCTAATTGATGATTTTAATTTTTTTACTAGTTTTGGATAAAACAAATTTTGATTGCAAACAAACAAAGGTCTAACAATTGTAATACTTTAGCAATCTGCAGCCTGGTGTTAACTGGACATGTGTTTATTTGACCCTACGTTTTTCTTTTCGTCTTGTGTTTCTCTTTCTTGTGTTTTTACACCAATTTTTTGTATTGACACAGTTTGTATGCAGCAGCCTGCAGTTGAAGAATGAATTTCCCATTGCTGGGACAAAATTAAGTAATACAGCCAATGAGTGATACTGGTGTGTGTTGGCAGGACCTGGACTCCTTTCTCACCTGGCTGGTTCAAACCCAGACGGCGGCCGCTTCCGACCAGCTTCCCAACACTTTGGAGGAAGCTGAGAAACTCATCAATACCCACGCTGCCCTCAAGGAGGAGATAGGGAGGTTGGCTCATGTTTTATTTCTTCAGAATCAGAAGCAGTTTTAGTCTATACGGCCGGGTTGTGGCTGTACCGAGGTCTTTCTCAAGACCAGAAGAAGGCATTGTGGCTCGGCCTAGACGGCAATTCGACACATGGCCGTGTCAATTTCACCCAATGCAACGTGTGCAGATCAGGCCGCAGACACCTGTTTGCAAACGTCAGTAATTGCAGAGACTGAACTGTAATATTGAAGTTTCTTATTTCACAGATAATTACTCGGAAAGTCTAGTCGGTTAAGCGGTTGGTCGGTCAGTTTACAGCACATATAGCGTTGTGAGTTTGCTTGACTCACTGACATCCGCGGCAGGTCTACTTTCCCCACTCTCATCCCCTTGTCTGCAATGTCTACCCTCGATCTCTTCAACCCAGTTTCCGACTAATCCTATCCAATAAAGATGGAAAAACGGCGCTGACGCCGGGAAAAAAAGAAATAGACAAGTTACACAGTGACATGACGGCGCCAGAAGTCATATTCAGCCTAGAATTTTTACCAGAACTACCGGTCTATTATTGAAATGAATAGAATTGAATTGTTGCTCACGTTGGGGAAAAAAACAAAAACACCAAAAAACCTGCGATCTACCGGTAGATTGTGATCTATCTAAGGAGCACCTCTGCTCCAAACCCTCCCAGGTATGAGGAGGACTATGAGCGTCTGCAGGGGGTGAACGAGATCCTGGAGACGGAGGAGGCTCCCCTGCCTCACGCGGCCCTGCAGCAGTGGCTGCACAAGCTGGACGTGGGCTGGAACAAGCTGCTGGACATGTGGGAGAGCCGGCGGGACGTCCTGGTGCAAGCACACATTTTCCACCTCTTCCTCCGCGACGTCAAGCAGGCCGAGTCCTTCCTCAACAACCAGGTGATGTGACCCACCTTCCATTCAGTAACTAAGTACAAATACTCCGTTACTGTCCACGCATCACACACGACTAGAACAAACATTGGGTCTGGTCTCTTGCAAATCATAAATCAGATTATCGGGTGTTTGACAACCGGCCAATCAGAGCCACTTTGAGTTGTTTTTTCTCTGCGAGACAAGATATGGGTGGAGTTTGGTACATTACGTGGCGCCATTGTCACTTGCTCCGCCTACTTTGCTGTGATTGGATAACTTACGATTTTCTTATAGAAATAATACTCCTCCTCCCATCACCACATGCCAGACCCAGTGTTCCTTCTAGTCGCGTGATGACGATTAGTTAGTTCTGGCTTGCCAAGCTAAAGGTTAGTGTACCTAAGTAAATTTTTCAAGCACCTTTAAAAGTATCCATTTTTCTGACAACCTCACAGACCTTGATGGACTCAGATGTCACTTTCTGGGTAGTTTAGTCACAGAAGTCTAACCATAACCCCTAATCCTCCTCCCTAACCCCTAGCCCTGAATACAGTGGTCGATCCCTACTCCCTAGTGCACTATATGGGGCGCACACCATTTTGTAGGGGTATCCAAATACTCCATGGACCCTATCTAGTGCACTCAACGTATTGTGATGATTGTTACATTTTATAATGTTATAATAATTTTGACGGCGTTGACTCTAGTGCCCAAAATCTCGGTCGTTGCTGTTGAGTGCACTATAAGTGAGTGCACTATATAGGGAGTAGGGAGTAGGGAATAGGGAGCGATTTCGGATACAGCCAATGAATTAATCTCATATGGAGTTCTGTTGTACCATTCTTGTTGCACTTGGCAGCCACAAGGGGGTGCTACTATGTACCTACCTTTTGGTTGTTGTGCTTGTATAAATATGTTTTTGTTTCTTTTTTTCTGCCGTGAGTCATGCCTATTTTTAAATTTCCACTGCTGCAACAAAGAATGGCACCTTTGGGAGGACTATGGTTTGTATCTCCCTAAATATAGTTAGGAGAGAGATGAGGAAAGACTTTGATAGGACACTTCACCACACACACTCTGCCATTGCTTCTATGCTGCATACTAGCTCTGATTATTATATGCCCGAAACGCCAGGCGTAGGGGATGTAATCGTTTTGCCGCATTCACCGCTGCGCCAGATCATTTGTGTTAATGCGATAACTTTTGAAGGGATGGATGGATTTGGCCCAGATTCGGTGTGTTAATGCTCTAGGGTAGGTTTATGAACTGATGGTATTTTGGAGGCCAACACAAAATGGCTAACTTCCAGATGGACAAGTAATGATTGGGCCAGAACTTCTGACTGGCATCCGGCAAAGAGCATGCTGCAGGTTGTATATAGATGTAGACGATGCATGCATGACATCACCCATTGGTTATTTGATGGGCAGTTTGAGGCGAAACCGTGGGGCAAATATGGGGGAAATGTATACGTACAAGTCCAGCACCACAGTGGCAAGCTCATAAAAATGCTAATTAATGTTAGTTTGTGCAAATATGAAATGTATTTCCATCGATGTCCCGTCTCAGAGTACACATTTTCACAGCCCATATTTTTACCCTATATAGAAGTTAATGTGTACAGAAGTATGCTTAATGATATCAACATATTGCTCCGAATAACTCTAATTTCTACCTAATTACTCATCATGGCAACTCAACCGACTGAGCATTCTAGAATTCTAGCATGCAAGCGGCCAGACGGCTGCTAGCACTTTTTAAAAATTATTATTTTTCCGTTAGCAGTGTTTCCGCAAGCGTTGTTTTTCATTCTTTATTGAGCGATAGTGACAGGATTAAATCGGAAACTCAGATGAAGAGTCAGGGGGAGGCATTGCAGAAAAGCCAGAGCGTTTTTGAACCCGCGGCGCTGCTCGGCCTGTGGCGCTGCTCGGCCTGTGGCGCTGCTCGGCCTGTGGCCTCGGGACACGCTCTGCAACCAATTCGTCATCCGCGACCCCCTCCCCCCGCAAGTTTTGCATCTTTACTGGATAGGATTAATCGTAAACTGGGTTGAAGATATAGAATTGGGGGTAGACATTGCAGACTGATCGACAAGGGGAGCAGAACTCACAGCACTGCGGACGCTGCGGTATACGCAATTCCATTAATATGACTTGGGCTACGTTAGGTGACGACACCCCACTATCCGCTGTGCTCAGAGCTTGAACTGTGAGTCTAATTTTTAGAAAGCTTTGTGCTTGTGGTTTCTAGATGTATCTAGTATTTAGTTACATAGCTGTGTACCTGTTTAATTTGTATTCCTATTCATGGTATTCATAACACTGTGTTTGTTTCTCTCTGTGTTTTGTATGCTGCTGCATTGGTAGCCAGCACTTAACACAATGTAGAATACTGCACAATTAAGGTGTGGTGAGCTTAGTCACCACTGTGGGAGTGAGGGGGCAGAGGAGAGAGAGATACAGAGACAAAGAGATAGAGAGAGAGAGAGAGAGAGAGAGAGAGAGAGAGAGAGAGAGAGACAAAGAGAGTGTGCCAGTGAGAGAGAGAGAAACAGAGAGAGGGAGACAGACAGGAAGAGCCAAAAATGGAGCAGACTATCAACAGCCTACACCAGTATATGTGCGCTCGTTCACACGCCATTCCGTCATTTCTGGCTACGTAGGCATCAAGGTATCCTTTTATTTTTGTTTTTTCCAGCATCGGCGATGTTTTTCATCTTTATTGGGTAGGATCATAGTGCGAAATACGGGGGGGTCAGGGGGGGTCCAACCCCCCCGAATGACCCACGAACCCCCCTGAAAGCCTCAAAAGCTAAATTTGAGGGGGGTCTCAAATTATGCAAAAAAATAAATGTAAAAAAAAAAAATGTATTTTTTTTGTCACTAATGGTCGGTTAAATGTGTTTAAGATTACTGTTAAACCCCCCCCTAGTTAGGTATTAAAAAGTATTATGGTTCAGTCCATCCAATAATGGTTCGGTCCGCTAGGTATGACAACGCCCGCTTTTACGACTCTTTACATCGGCACTGGTTTTCCGG
>OMKY01256197.1:10688-23696 GCA_900302395.1 Bregmaceros cantori
TAGCTTGTACAAACTCCCCCCACGTCCGCGCCGATTGGCTGATTGGATCTGAACTGGCGGCTTGCCTGATTTTCCCAGACCCAATGCAAACGTCCAGCAATGTGCGATGCATGGACGATGCGTTGGTTCTGGCTCGCCAGGCTAGCCTGCGCCACACGAAGAATACCTAATTCTCTTCCCTGTTGATTGTCCAACCCTGTGATTGGTCGAAAGGACTCTCTCACTTCGCTTGGCCAAAATATCAAGAAGTGTCCCGCATTGGGTATAGGTTTTTTTTTTTTTTTTTTTTTTTTTGTTTTTTACTAATGCAATAATCAGAGATGGGCAGAGTAGCCATAAAAATTACTCAAGTAAAAGTGTTGTTACCTCAGCAAAATATTACTCAAGTAAAAGTAAAAAGTAGTCATCCAAATAGTTACTCAAGTAGAGGTAAAAACGTATTCCACAAAAAAGTTACTTAAGTAGTGAAAGTACTGAGTAACTTTTAGTTAAAAAAATGAATGAAAAAAAAAAAATTGCCCGAGAGAGAGAGCCCGAAAGAGAGACAGAGACCAAGTGGGCGAGAGCAAGAGAGCGAGAGACACCAAGAGAGAGAGAGCGAGCAAGAGAGAAAGCACCCAAGAGAGAGATATGACATCAACATATATGCAGTTCCCAACGGGTGTCGCTAAAGGCAGAGTTAATGTACCAAGTCCTTTTTTCTGACATCTCAGTAAAAAGTAGTTTTTCTCACCTCAAATTTACTTGAGTAAAAGTAGAAAGTAACTTGGCGCTTGACACTGTGGCGCGGTCTCTCGGTGCAGCGTCTTTAAACGCTACACCATGGGGGCCAGCCCACATTGTGGACTTTTTTTTTTAAGTTATTTTTTTCCATTTTCGATTCTTTATTGAGAGAGATAGCGACAGGATTAATCGGAAACCGGGATGAAGGGTTGGGGGGGAGACATTGCAGAAATGCCGGACAGGGGATTGAAACCTGCGGCGCTGCTCGACCTGTGGTCGGGGGACACACTCTCTAACCGCTCGGCCACTGCGCCCCCCCAACATTGTGGACTTTCAACAACAACAGTATCTAAATCTAAACTTTGTTTTCCATTTTTCATTTTCAGGTTTTGGAGCAGTTTCCCAATACTCCTATGAGTCATAAGGAAATATTGCAGGTCATCCAGAGAGAGAGACTGAAAGAAATAAGGTAACTACACTAACCACATTTAACATTGATGCAACAACAACTGAACAATTGGATAGATTAAAATTGAAACCAATCGTATTTGTTTTGCAATAGTGGTGCATTCTGAAAGCCAAATAATCGTGATTAATCATCTGTTAATTTGCAGCCGAAACCCTTAATCGCTCAATTGCGACTAAAGAAAAAATATGCAACTATAAATATCTTGCATCAATTCATTGTCACATTTCTGGAACAGTAGTACTACAGCTATTGCTTCTGTTAACGCACAGAAACAATTTTCATCAGTCAAAATCAGGGCTTTGAACCGGTTCAAGGAACGAAAACGAAAACATGGGAACTTTTTGTATTTTCCAGGGAACAGAAACAAAACCAGAAACGTTATTATTTTTATGTTCTGGAACAGGAACACTTATTTAAAAATAATGTTAAAGTTAATACCGATTTTATTTCGTTCCTCAAAGGAGTGCACTTTGGGATAACTTCAAGAATAAAAACAAACACGAGTATGCAGCAGTGATGTATGAATCGCTGCGGGACTCTGCAGCGCGCTGTTGTGGGTTCGCACTGACACGCAACGAGACCTCGGCTGTAGAGTGCTGTGGGTTCGCCCCAACTGTATAGCATTAAACAGCTGACAGGAACGAAATTAACCGTCTGGGAACATTTTTGTTCTCAGTTCGGGAATGTGAATTTATTGGTGGAACTCATAACCGGAAACGTTATGATTATGTTTCTGCTCGGAGCGAAAAAAAGTATTTTTTCAAAGCCCTGCTCAAAATATATATTTTTTTAATTTCAAGTTTTGCAACTTCTGCTCCTTTTGGGAATAATGTAAATGCATCCAAATATTCAATTTACAAATCAACCAAAACCACAGTGACTGCTCAGCTGCTGCAACATTATCCTAGAAAATCAAATTGATATTTTGCACAGCCCTAATAATTAAGACTAGACCTTTGAACGCGATCCTTTCGATACACAATTAATGAAATAATCTTCTAGGCTGAATCAATTTAGACCCCTTGCTGTCGTTTTCATAGTCATGAGTCGGATGTCTTTCCATCTTCATTCAAGTTGTTATACTTTCTTAAACAAGCCTCCTAATAGTTTTTTTTTCTTGTTCCATTGTCGCTCATCCAGAAGGTAAGAAAAGAAATGCTTCACCTCTTCCACTGTTCCTATCCAAATTGCTCATAACTCTCACCATTTTATTTCTGCATGGTATCGGCGCTCTCTGCTGCAATAACGGCTTTATGGCTGCTAGATGTCGGTCCAATCGTCACAATAGTCCGTGTCTGTTGGAGATAAGAGCGCCAATGACTGTGAGAGGAAAGGATAACAATCTTGCCCTTAGTCCTTAGACTGGATGTGTAGATAACAGCGCTGGGCAATATGGCCTAAAACCCGTTTCACCATAGACTGTATATAAAAATGGACACCGCGTTCGTTTTGATGTCCGTGCCTACTTCCGGGTTGGTATGGGGGGAGCCTAGTCTCCTAAATCCGAGGCCTATGGGAATTCCAATCCTAGCAGCCTGTTTTAACCTATTTAAAGATTGTTTCTAATTGATTTTTTTAATGTATTTATGTATAGATAATTATCGGTTAATTGTGTGAGGGAGGGGTCATAATTTCACAAACGCGTCAGATTTGGTGTTAATCTTTTTTTATTTCAGCTCCCATAGGATCCCATTCATTCTGACTGTCGTTTGTGCCCCTAGTGGACAGTACCATCGGAAGAAGTCGCACGCACATACTATATAGCTCTCTCTATCTCTCCTTGTCTCCGGATATGCGGGTACTTTCAACAATGGCAGCACGCAGTCGGCGGCTTCAACCCGACTTTGATGAAAGCAATGGGATGACGTCATGCTCGCTGCGTCTACTTTATATACAGTCTATGCCCAGCAATTCCGCTTGGATTTTTGTTTCAAAAAAGGGTTGTATTTATTTATTTATTTTTTAAATCTGCTCATTCAGGCCATTCTTAAGCTTTATTAGAGTTATCGGAAACTGGTGATGATGGGGAGCAGACATGCAGGGAATCATTGATGGGCACACCCTCGACTCACTCTGCCCGGAGCTTCCGGGCGGCACAGTAGGGCTCTATCTTTAATAGCTTGACACACACGCCTCTCAGTGTAAAGATGAGTGGAGATCTGCTGCCATCTCATGACAAAAGCTTGTCGTTATATACCTCCAATGACGCTTTTAGCTTTTACCTTGCCACTAGAGGGCAGTAGGGGAGATTAAACATTGACAAGTTTCCTAGAAAGTGACAACCTTCTACCGTCACATGTGTCAAGTCATTTAAAATATGAATTTTGACAAAAAAATCTGCTTGAAATGTTGATTTTTTTTTTATGTCAGCAAATATCAGTACACCGTCCAACTACAATAGATAAGATGGATAGATAAGGATTTAGCTTTCTGAGCTA
This sequence comes from Bregmaceros cantori, assembly GCA_900302395.1. Lineage (NCBI taxonomy): Eukaryota > Metazoa > Chordata > Actinopteri > Gadiformes > Bregmacerotidae > Bregmaceros > Bregmaceros cantori. The sequence continues at coordinate 14,319 of OMKY01256197.1, forward strand.
CAATCTTGTTACAACAAGAATTCAAGTTGTGAATGGGGATGCTGGTTTGTGGCTTGCGTTCCTTATTGCCTGTACATGTGTGCGAGTGCACCTAATGTGCGTAGACGCTAAGGCTGTGTATCGATTCGATTTCCCTGAATTGCTTCGATTCTGATTCACAACGGAACAATTTAATTCACGATTGTATTTTTTTAATACATATTGCTTGATTGTCACATTCTAATGAATACTGTGCCATAGACAAATGTAATATATTTTGTAATAGGTTTGTTGCACGTGACGTCATGGTCTGGTATCACGTACGGTGAAGTATACGTACGGTTAAGTGGTATTTCTTACGTCGATATGTCATCCATTATATAGGGGCAAATACAACGACAGATTTAGGCTGCCATCTGCTGGGGATCGATAGCATATTACCATGGATAAATCAATAATAGGGGAAACAATTTCAAACGGACAATGTTAAGCAAATATCACTCTCCCTGTTCTTCTGACCGCGATGATACCACCATAATGTCTGACACCGCCCACCCGTGACCTTTTTGAATCGATTCATTCAATTATTAAGTTATTTTTTCCGGCGTCAGCGCTGTTTTTCCATCTTTATTGGATAGGATTAGTGGGAAACTGGGTTGAAGAGATCGGGGGTAGACATTGCAGACAAGTCGACGAGCGTAGTCTCACGACACCGCGGACGCTGCGGTAGACACAGTGCGACTAACATTAATGGGATCGCGTTAGGTGCGGTGTCCATAACCACTCGGCCAACGTAATATATATGTAACCTAGCCCTTGTAGACGCAGCACCCCATGTGCAAAATGTGACATGGTCGGCATCTGGTGGAATAGGGAGGAGGTGGGCGGCAATGACGGCACTAATCTGTGCAGGCAAGATAAAAAAAAATTCACCGCCACGTGGAAGTGACGAAAAGTCTTCACTTTAGTGTCATATTTCCATGGCTTCTTGGTGTTAAGATGAGTGAATATCTCTGCTATCTCGTGACAAAGGTTCTAGAATATTATTATTTTTTAAGAATTGTCTCTTTTGTACTTATCCTCAGTGACTGGGGGCAAGATTGTAGTCGTTTTCCGAAGTTTTTATCTGAATGATATGACTATTGTGACAATTGAGCTGATCCCCAATGGCTGCTTATGCCTGCTTAGCGCTGCGTCGCTCCTGTTGGAGGTTCTGTCTTTCTGTACCCTGCGTGTATTTCTATTAAAACTGAAAGGGATGGTGATTCACTTGAACCAATTTGTAATAAACCAACATCCATTCATGCGGGAGCTATATGTTCAGATTCAATATTCTAAGTCAGAGTCACAATATCGAGTACCAATATTGCACATTTTTCGGCTAACCAAATCATCTAGAGAGGGGCCATTGTCTCTTCAAAAGTAAACCAACACTCGTGTTAACATCATTTATTCATATTTTGAAGCTGTATTGTCTATATGTTTAAAAATACATCTCCATATATCTTTTTCACCAGTGCCATATTGTCAACACTACAAGACACACCTAACTATAAGGGGCACTGTCAATAAATTGCCTATCTTCAAACGTTTTTCCACATATGAGGTGCACCAGACTATTTTAGCATTGAGAGGAAAGAGAAGTGGAAACGGTGGATTGAACATTCCAGAATTCCGATGTTGCAGAAGCTTGCTTTGGGGTGGTTTGAGACAAAAGGAAATGTATCAAAAATATTGTTTCATACACAAGTATCAATTAATTTCATTCATTTTGTAGGCTGACAAGTGGTGTGGTACAGTCCTTTTATTTGACCAAAAGACAACCCGAATTAGTCCATGTAGCCATTTTTACAGGGGATTAATGAATCTGATCAACTTTTTGACGTCTCACTATCTCCACGTAGTTCAGATTGCACACTAACATTGCCATTTCACTACTACCATCGAAGAGCCTACTATTCCGTGCCATCTTAACGGTATCAAAGAGAATGTCCGAACCCATGACGCCGGGAAAGGTGGCCGGCATTGGGAGCAACATATTAAAAATGTTTGTGTGGAGGATGAACCAAACAATGAATACTCACTAGGCATTAATCGATTTTTCATCGACTTAGTTGGCAACGAGTACAATAAAGGATCATCATCCATTCATTTGGTTGCACTTCTTAAGTGGATTGTTTTTTTGTGTGTGGGAGTGCTGGCTTGGCGAGCCAGAACCAACGCATCGTCCACGCATCGCACATCGCAAGACATTACATTGGGTCAGGGAAAATCGGGCAGAGGTCTCCCGTTTACGGGCGGACAATTTTTTTTAAATCACGACGTGGGCGGAGTTTGGTTTGGGTGGCGCGAGACGTGGGCGGAGTTTAGTTGTCACGTCTCCACGCCGTTTGTTCCACCTAATGTGCTGTGACCAGCCCCAATGATCGTACTAATCGCGTGCGATGTGTGGATGATTCGTTGGTTCTGGCTCGCTAGGCTATGGGAGCGTGCTTGGCCCCTTCCTTTAAAATGATTTAACATGTGATCGTGCAGTATACTACCCTAGTTCTACTCCCCTGCCCTCAAACAGCTTTGCCTCTTTTATCCTCAACTGCCCTACCATCTGTTGTGATTTGCCCCCAGCTTCTGGCCGTGGACGGCACACAATTTAGAGCATAATTCGGACATCTGTGTATTCCAACCGACTTGAACTGAACTTGAAATATCAGGGCTGTAACTGATGCTTATTTTAATCCTAATTTTCACGGACAATTAATTTATTAATCTGCTAATTTTTCCTTCAAAAATTAACCTGAATCATTATTAATATTGCAAAGTTTTTGGTGTCTTTGGTGGTCTCATTTTCTATTGCACACTAATAATTTCCATTTTTAACTCTTTCTATGCCAATCAAAAATCTCCACATATCATCCAAAAATGATATCCCATGTCCCAGGCACACCAATCTGGTGTATTCTTTTCACTACGCCCTCGTTATACCCTATAGAGCCGGACAAAATGTGTCCGTTCCAGACTTTGCTCCCGGAGCTTGTGTTTAAGCCTCTATCCTCATTACGGATACAGTACATACAAATTCTCCTGCTGAGTAGCAAGCGAAACGCTCGTTACTCTCTACTGCCCCCGCAGTTACCTGTGATATGTCTCGCCCGGAGCTTTCCGGATTGCTAAGTTCTTGACAAACTAATGAATTAAACTACCTATGGAACCGGATGAAAGTGTCCGCTTCCATTATTAACAGCGGGTATAAGTGTGCCTTCATAATGTGGAAAGAGTGATCGGAAAAAATCATTAGAATTTTCTACATTCTAAAAACAAGCCTTTGGATCTTTGGTAATTTATGTGTTTTTGTTGGACATCTGTGTAAATCTGGTGCTGAAAAAGATGATATTGATATTAATATTTATTCATAAATGAGAATTATCAGCGGTGGACAGACCTTTCCATACCACTGTATGAGTGAGTGACATCACCGCTCCGCTGTTAGTCCGTGTCCACGTTGTCAGCTGTTATACTGCGCAGCTGGATTCCTTCGGTCTGAGTGAAGAAGCTAATGCTACGTGGTGTTGAATGGTTTGCAGTGGAACGTCCCCGCTAGCATGTCTCAACGCCATGCTGCACACCAACTCTCGGGGAGCAGAGGGCATCTTCTACAAGGTCCCGGGCCGCATGGGCGTCTACACGCTCAAGGTCAGTGGGCAAACGTTTAAGGTTTGACTGTCCATGAACACCCTTGTACTCCTCAAATGCCCATCCCTCCTCCCAACAGCCAGGGAGAAGACCGTTTTTATGGAAATGACTTCAAGCGATCCTCAGGATGTTCCCTGTTTATGCAATAATTATTTTTTCAATAATTTGTTTCCTATCGTTAAAAATGGTTTGTCTATCGAAGAAACTTAAGCTTCAAATGAAACCATGCATACTTTGCAAAACATGCCAGGGCACAGGACTGGTCATAACAAGCTCTATACCCGCAGAACTAGCTGCATCGCACACTGCGGCCAGATGACTGAGGTATGACTACAGAGTACAGACCTCAGAAAGATCCCTTGCCCTATGAGACCACTGAATCGTGCAGAACCTTGACAGGGAGGGTTGCTGCTGTGGTGCTCCTCTTCTTCTTCTTCTTGTTTTACGGCGATCTTCTTCTTATTCTTCTTGTCGTTTAACGGCGATCGACACTTGACTAAGCAGGTCATTCACGCCGGTTTTACAAAAATTCCAGAGCAAGCTGCTTTCACAGCGATCGACACTTGTTTGAGCAGGTCATTCACGCCGGATGCTGAGCAGCACAACTCTTTATATTCCATCATAATAGTCCTCTTCTTTTGTGTCATCCATCTTTGAATCTACTCTGTCATAGCACACGCCACTCCTCGCTCATCTCCTTACGTGTCATTTGTTTCTTCCATAGACCTCCTGGATTCTTTCATCATCTCAGTCCTAAATATTTACTATTCTTCTTCTTCTTATGTTGTTTAACGGCGATCAACACTTGTTAAACAGTTGGCATAGCACCATTCTTGTCATAAATGTCCCTCTGCTTGGTAATTCTGACAGAATATAGAGTCAGAAAGTCATTATGTATCTGTTGGTGCTGATGAGTCTTTCACGGTTAAACAACAGACGAAGAAGAAAAACTTCAAAGCTTCCCACGTGAAACGGACAACAGCTTGGCAACAATGCAACAGCAAATGATCCACCTTCTTTCTCCCCTGGCAAAAATCACACAGACTGTAGGAGCCCTCTCCAACATACGAGGAGTATCATGCAATCTAGTAAGACCAATATTGTCTACTCCATACAATGTCCTTCCTGCATCTTCCTTCCTCCTCGCGCCTCCTTTAATTGGAGCGAGTGAGAAGCTTGTCCCATGAACTTTGCCACTCCTTTCGTTCTTTGTCGAACTCTTAAGTCCACAAGCGAGGCTCTCGCCTGTGCAGGTCACAAGCTCCAACAGATGGACAACATCAAAATGTCTCTTTGGTCTGTCATTCGACCATCCAACATTGACAAGAGTGTTCATCTCACCTCGTCGCAGTCACAGGATAGTCCATTATGAGGTCCAGCATCAGGTCAACTCATCAAAAATCATCAGCAAACAAAGTATTACCCCCATCTGTGAAAGTGTCCGGAGGGCGGCTGCTGGTATTTTTAGATTCCAACCCATGCAGCGAAAACCTGAAAGGCAATGCGCTGAGCTGAGGTCCCATGGGTCACCCCAGCAAGGTCGGAAGAAGAGAATCCTCAGTCCCACAGGGTCATGACCCCCAGGGTCAGGCCGCATCTTCTTCTTCTTCTTCTTCTTTTGTTAACGATGATCACTTCCTCTTTTGATGTTATCTTTCTTCCTTTATTTGCCACCATCACTGGCAGATATACAATAATGACAGCACAATGTGAAGGTCTTCTTCTGTTGATAGACAGTGGCAGGTCAAAACCGGCAACAGATACTCGATATGTAATACAACATCACATTCACAATGATTACCAGGCTCTATATGAGAATGATCAAGCCGTGGAGTAGACAATTATGACAGAATGAATTGTGACTTGATGAAGAATCACAAGAAAGAAGGAGACTGCGGTGAGATCACAGCTGGCGAGATTGACCTGCCTGGATGCAAAAGGCAACCAAGTGTTGGTTGCCTTTTAAACAACAAAAGTTAATCAAAACACAAGAAGAATAGTCATCAGGTCTCAATAGGCTTAGTCACAGACAATAGTCACATAACCCAGTCAGGGATCTTGCAATTCGGTGTAAAGTATCATGCAATCTAGTAGCACAGCTCTGAAGTGCCTACCAGAAGGGAGCGGAGTGAAAATGTGCTGTGCAGGATGAGAGGGTTCAGACGCTATGTTCTGCGCCCTCCCCCTGATTCTGGAAATGTTCACCTAAAAAAAGTAGAATATACCAAAATGTTTTACCCAAGAGCTTTTCAATCTCTTTATCATATAGAAAGACATCTCTGGCACCACCAAAGAGTTGACGACATCATCATCTTCATCGTCGGATGAGGAAGGCGACGAGTCGGATGACAGCAGTGACGAGCTGTCGGACAGCAGTGACAACGGGAGCACCAAGAAGGCGTCCAAAGACTGTCGCAGTGGAGTCTGGAGGCGCAGAGGACGTAGGTTACCCAAGAACAGATGTGACATTGGAATGGGTATATCCAACTGTTCCCTACAATTCACAGTCCCTATAACTCGCTGTCCCATACAACTCCCTGTCCCACATAAATTCCTGTCTCTAATACTTCACACTCACAGTCCCCTATAACTTGCTGTCCCATACAACTCCCTACCCCATAAACTCACTGTCCCTAATAACTCCCTGTCCTATATTACTTGCCCAAACAACTCTCAAGCTTATGAATTGTAATCAAATGGATTCTGGAAATTGAAATGGATAGCCCGTCCTATCAGGAAGTGTACCACCTTATAAAACACAGCTTTAGTATGTGTTTGGCTGGAGTGCTGTCCATCCGTTGCTGCCTGTAGAGTTGTTGACTGGCTGACCCTCAGAATAATGTAATCTGCCATACCTGCGGAGGATGTTGCTGGTGCACACAGCTGCTTCAGTACTAAAGCTTTCCAACACCGTGTGCACTGTCTCTATCCAGTCCCTTCCAAGATGGACGTCTCCCCTGTGTCCCCGGCAACGCAGTCGAGGTGTTCATCCCCACTGGTCACTCCAACCAAACTGCTGTCTCCTTCTCAGAAACATACCAAGAAGGCCCTCAAACAGGTACTATTACACACACAAGACTAACTAGGGCTGTCACTAATATAATATATGAAGGTGGTCGTCGATGGTGAAGCGGTTAAAGACGTTACACCTAAAGATGGCCTCTCTTCTATGATGTCTTCCCCAATCTATTTTGTCCCATTTTTATTCTTAGATTAGTTGGAAACTGGGATGAAGTGATCGGGGGTAGACATCGCAGAGAAGCCGACGAGGGGAGAAGAACTCGCGGCCCTATGGACACTGTGATCGAAGTGCCATTTCGAAGTGCCCCATGAATGGGGGCCCATCCACCAACGAAACTCCATCATCCCTGACTAATCCTGTTCATAAAAATGGGAAGATGGCGCTTACACCGGAAAAATAAGTAATTATTGGTAAAATAATTCTTCAATAAGGTGTCAGGCAAAAAGGAAAAATAAAACAACTACAACCATTCACCACTAGGGCCAATACACAAATTGACCATTATACGACATTCCCAAAATATGCATACTTACAAAATTGTGATGGCTAAAGATAACGACCCTCGATTTATATCGTCCCACGCCTACTTGTTACTGCAACGGATGGGTTACCTTCTCCGAAACAGGCCCTGAAGCAGCAGCAGCAGAGGAGCCAGCGAGCCAGGCAGGGCAGAATGCCGTCCTCGACCAGTCCTCGACTGCTGCTCAAAGTCAAAGACATGGCCGACAATCTGAGCAGTCAGACAGGTGAGGGTTCTGGGTGTAAAATGACACAAGGGGGTGCAGCTGGATAAAAATTCACGAGAGAATTCGGAGCAAGAAGACGTAAAGTGTAGAACAAGAAAGGGCACTACATAAGCAGTCGATTGCTTACGCTAATTGGCTGTACAGTCTATTACTGTCGGTACAATCAATGTGTACTACAGGACCGTTTCTCAACCGTTACATTCCAGGATTCAGTACAGACGCACGTTTGAATTTGACATTGGTCAAATTCAAACATGCTTGTTGTGTTTCCGTGGAGATTATCAGAAGGATTGCATAACTGGATTCAATATTTCTCCACAGAGCTGTCAAAATAGATAGGCTTTTGTCTAAACGGACACAGAGTTGATGGTATGTTTCTGCGTCCTGGCAGAGCGCTGCGGAGTCAGGGGCCCCAGGACGCTCTCTCAGAGGACCGGCCGACTGGGTTCACGTAAGTCTTTTGAGCGAGCAGGTGATGAGCAGCTGGAGTCCGATATGACCATTGGTTGAGCAAGGTCTTCGGGCGGACCGTTCATTCCCGTCTCCCAAATGGCCGGCGCCATTTTTGTCCGGCGGTGCCATTTCCGAACTTTTACGATCGCGTTCGGAATGTTTCGGAATTAAAACATGCCGGACGCATCGCCGACAGCAATTTAATGTTGTCTGCTCCCAAGCTTTGCATCAGCTTGCTTAGCGCAGCGGTAGCGTGTCCGGCTTTTATGCCCACATCCTGAGTTCGAATCCCGTCACAAGTACTTCTTTGCATCTTTTTTCCACCTGCAAATTGTGCTTTTTCAGGTTTAGGGGTTAGGATAGAGGTTAGGTTTAGGGGTTAGGGTAGGTTTAGGGGTTAGGTTTAGGTAGGGATTCGGCTTTGGGCAGAAAAAATATGACCGGAAATGCTCGGAAACATTCGGAAATGGCACCGCCGGTCAAAATGGCCACGGCCGTTTGGGAGACAGAAATGCGCGGGCAGACCTCCATTCCAATATAAGCAAATAAGATGGGCACAAAGGCATTTTACTGAACTGAAGTAATCTAACCAAAGCCATTGTGTTGCATGTTTTGAATTCAGTCAGGGTAATGAGCCTAACCATGATCTCCATTCATTAGGACAACTGAAACGCACCAAGTGCGAGATCGACGTGGAGACTCCAGACTCCATCCTGGTCAACACCAACTTGAGGGCCATAGTCAACAAGCACACGTTCTCTCTGCTGCCTGCCGCTTGTCAGCAGAGACTGCTGAGGCTGCTGCCTGAAGTTGACCAGCAGGTTAGGTGCATTCATTTCTTTAGTTCATGAAATACCCACATTTTCATGGCAGGTCTACTGTTTAATTTACTCAAGTCTTAATAATTACATTCCGTAGTTTGAGACGTGTCTCACAAAAAGCTGCCTGCTGCCTTGTGTTTCTACTGTCTGCATGCTGAAACACAAATACGTTGACTCAGTGTGTTGGTTCCGTGAAAACTCCACTATGGGAGTTTGGAAGAGGTTGTCTGCAATATGCACTTGGTCTGAAATGTTTCCGATAGTAAGTTGACAAGAATAATCTTGTGTCAACTGCTCAGTCAACTGATAACTGTTAAATAATCAATGCTAGGGGTCTGCGTTGGCTGAGTGGTGATGGACACCGCACCTAACGCGACCCCATTCATGTTAGTGGCGCTGTGTCTACCGCAGCATCCGCAGTGTCGCGAGTTCGACTACGCTCGTCGACTTGTCTGCAATGTCTACCCCCGATCTCTTCAACCCAGTTTCCCACTAATCCTATCCGATAAAGATGGAACAACGGCGCTGATGAATGAAAAAATAATAATAATCAATGCAATGAATGGACTATTGTGAAATAATGGTTAGTTGCAGCCCTAATTGTCCAAACCTATTCAACATGAAAACCTATGATTACATATGGAATAGTCATATTCAATCAGGAGAA
>OMKY01256198.1:6475-18236 GCA_900302395.1 Bregmaceros cantori
GTATTATTATCATGATTATTATTATTATTATTATTATTATTATTATCATTACTACACACAACTCACACAATGCATGATAAGTTAAATTCAGATCACGTAGGAAAGTGAGAACTCCCAGAATGCAACAGGAGCAACAGTGGCTGGGACAGGATTTAGAGTAACATGACTGTCTAGGGCTCCATAACAGTGGACTTCATAAGCGATTGTCTACAGTAGCAGGCTGCGCTGCATATTACTGTCGGTACAAATGTACAATCACTGGGTAATGCATGACCATTTCACATGTGTGTGTGCATGTGTAAAATGACCACCAGGGGGTGGTGCAAGATAACTACACAGACAAGCACAAAATACTGCAGAATTAGAACGATCACCAGATATGGCAAGTAACTAAGTACAAATACTTAAGTACTGTACTTAAGTAGAACTTACGAGTATCTGTACTTTTAGAAGTACTTTTTTCTCTGATGAATTTTTACTTCTACTCAGTATATTTTTAACAGAAATACCTGTACTTTTACTCCTTACTTTTCCCAAAACAAGCTTGTTACTTTTTTGTGCCTTTATCAAGATTTGGGCCTATGAGCATGATTTGAGAATGTTTTAAATGCTAATTTCAATGTTCGTCAGTGGGATTTATGAACCTTAAGTGAAGTAAGTTAGGCTAGTTTTTTAACAATTCATTGACATATTCAAATACTGTAAAACTACCATTGAAAAAGTGCATTTTATATACAAATTCATTTTTTTACTTTGTACTTTATACTTTCAAAAATACTTTTGAGTACATTTTAGAGCCTGTACTTTTTACTTTCAAAAATACTTTTTGAGTACGTTTCTGAGGCTGTACTTCTTACTCTACTCGAGTTGAAATTTGGATCAGTACTTTGTAATCTTACTCGAGTTGTTTATTCACAAATGTTTTTGCCATCTCTGACAGTCGGTTAGACCCACAGACAGTGAAATGATGAATGGACCTGTGGACCAGCGGCAGCGGCAGGAAGTTGAGGACGGACGTGGTGTCCAGACCACAGTCCAACATGATGGTGGTGGACTTGAACTTGAGGACATTGCAGGGCAGCGTGGGGTGACCTGACAGGCAGTACTGGAGGGGGACAACAGACTGATGTCAGCTGATAGGTAGGGTAGATAGATAGGCTGTGTAAAAAAAAAAAAAAAAAAAAAAGATTTGAAATCGAAATTGGATTGTTTTGTTCAGAGGATTTTTGAAAAAGCAAAATCGTCAAATCGGATTTCCTTTTCAACATTGATATTAATGATTTTAGTGCTCTGTTTTCAAGTTATATGGGTGAATAAAATGTATATCAATTGATAATTGTATATATCCTATTATTCCTAAAATGGACACAATTTGAAAGGTTTGAAATATGAAACTTCTAGTTTTGATATATTTTGTCCTTTTTTGGAAACAAAAAAATTGGAAACAAAATCGAAAATCGAGATTTCAAAAGGGGGATTTTATTTTTTGGCTACTGATTGAGAGTGACCTGACAGTACTGGAGGGAGAGGGCAATTTGTTAAACGTGCAAAACACCACCGACAAGTCCTACTTAAATATCTTCTTCCATGACCTTACCGACAAGTCCTACTTAAATATCTTCGTCCATGACCTTACCGACAAGTCCTACTTAAATATCTTTTTCCATGACCTTACCGACAAGTCCTACTTAAATATCTTCTTCCATGACCTTAGCCCATGGAGGTGCAATCATTAGTTGACTGAGAGAAAAAAGTGGTCCAAGCTTTTTTGGCTTTGATCGGCAACGAAATTAACACTTTAGATTTTTTATTTATTTATTTTATTTATTTGTGTAGCAGTTTTCATAGCTCATACAGAGCAACAAAAAGTGCTTTACAGAAACAGAACATCTAACAGAACAAAGTTCTCCACAGCCTCCCAACCCGAACAAACTGGCACACACTCAACCATGGACACACAGACACACAGATACACACATCCTGATGTACCGATGACAGTAACATCCTAGTTATAAGCCAGATCCAAGAGATGTGTCTTGAGCTTCTTCTTAAAAACATCCACAGTCTCCACAGCTCTGAAGGCCTCCGGAAGACCATTCCATAGTCGAGGGCCATAGAAGCTGAATGCGGCCTCTCCATGCGATTTGGAGTTAACTCGTGGAACTACTAAGAGCCCTGTGCCGCTGGACCTCAGGTTCCGCGACGGCTGATATGGTACAGGCAGATCAGCCAAGTACGGAGGGGCGAGATTAACCTTAAAAAAAACTCCACTGGGAAGTTTATATAAAAAACAATATAATGTATAGACTACATCCTTTGATGTCTATAGTACAGACACAATTGTAATATATAAATATATATATAATTATAAACAATACCAAACTACTACTACTACTACTACTACTACTACTACTAAACTGGCATGAACTGTAACCAGTTATAACTAGGCTGCAGTGGCCCGACCACCAGAGAGCGTTGGCCATCAGAGGCTGTGGTCACCTTTCTTCAAAACATGTTCATTAAGGGTATTTAGATAGGGCGCCCCCCCCCCTACCCGGGCCACAGGCCAAGCAGTGCCACGGGGTAGAAATAAAACATTTCTCAAAAGTCATCCAAAAGTAACCCCTCCCAACCCTGGATATGCATTAGAGCTGCAACCGATTAATCGATGATAATCGATTATTGAAATAATCGCCAACTAATTTGGTAATTGATAAATCGGCAGCGATTAATCGCTTCATGGTTTGGCCTATTCTTTGCTCAAACGTGTTGAATATGTTGCTCCCAATGCAATTATTTCCAGTGTCAAGGCCCCAATACAATAAAGACAACTCATAAGCTTGCATGAAGGCCCAATATGTTATAATTTAGCATGAATGAGTAGGCTCTTTCTCATTACTATAAAATGGAGATAGCGAAACAGCAATGTTTGTAATATTAACATTGCAAACTTTTAATAAAGTTTCATAATCATAATTAATGCTAATAATCGTTCCGATTTTAAAGGGGAAAAAAATGAAACGATTAATCGCCAGTAAAGATGGCTGATTAATCGATTATCAAAATAATCGTTAGTTGCAGCACTAATATGCATAATGGTTATTGTGTGTACTGCAGCAGTCTATCACTGTGATCTCTTTCTAGCTGGACCAACCAATTGTCATGAATGTATAACGTGTAATGTTTCATTATGCAGATTATAGTTACCACAGCATTTGCTTTGCCACACTATAACATAGTTGTATTTAGTATTCAGTTATTAGTTAAGTGTATTTAGTATTCAGTTATTAGTTAAGTATATTCACTGAAGAGATATAGTTTTTGCTATTGTATTATTTATTTTTACAATCTATGGGAACGACGCACACACACACAAAGGCAAATAAATGGCCATTATTGACTAATAAGTAGCGTTTGTCTGCTCGCTGTTAAAGCAGGATTTTGTAGCAAGTTATTTCTATAATGAAACTCTTGGCGAATGATGCAAACAGAGAAAAGTGTTGATGGCGAACACTCACCAGCTTCATGTTGTTGATGAAACCATCCAGCCGGAGAAACTCAATGGATTCCAGTCGGACGACATTCGGGGACGGACAAGCTTCCGGTTGAGACGTACTTCCGGTTTACAGAGAACGCTGTTCGGAGAGAAAAAAGGAACTGGCTGAATAAATAAACAAATAAATAAATAAATAAATAAATAAATAAATAAATAAATAAATAAATAAATAAATAAATAAATAAATAAATAAATAAATAAATAAATAAATAACAAAGAAGAAGCATCAGAAATACGATCAAAATGTGTGATGTAATATAAAATGTAAAGATAATAAATAACAATGCATTTCTTAATGTTTTATAAATATAAAACGTGATAATAATACAAACATTAAAAACTGAGAATTACATATTTTAAACTTTTATAAACTTATTATAAAATAAAAGTCGCATTTGATTTTTTTTTATCCCTCTACGCAACATGTTACGCGTCATTCCCACATGACATGATATTCCAGTGGTTACACAAGTTGTTTGAGACGCGCTCACACCGTCAGCCGTGACATTAGCCTGGCGAGCCAAAAGCAACGCTCGCGGTGTGAGCGGATCCATTGGAGCTGTCGAACGCTCGCCTGACAAGTCAGAACAAACGGTTCGTCCACGCATCGCACGCTCGTAGAACGACTGTTCTCCGCCGCGAGTGATGCGTGGACGATTCGTTGCTTCTGTCTTGCCAGGCGAGTCAAACGCCAGATCCCGACGGTGGACACCGGCCGCCGACTTTCACACCTTCGTCCCCGATCTGTAGTTGACAGTTCCCCGGCGTGGATCGCATCATCTGCGAGGGGAGAATGGGCGTTAAACGTTAACCGCTTGCCGTACATCTAGTCGGTAGTTGTGTTCGCCGGTTCCAGAGTTCGGGAAGGGCGGACTTTGTTCGGAACACCAGGACTCTCCCACCCATGCTGCTTCATGGAGGACATCTGTTGACCAGGAGCTTCTACGGGTGGTGGTGGGCAGGTAAGGCAAGTACTCGGTACTTAGTCTAGTTGACTGGTTGATGATGACTAGATGAATACTAGTGTTGGCTGGTTCTGGTAACTAACTGATGAACATGACGCGACTGCGGCTTTCACTGATGTAGGTTGAAGCGCGCCGCTGTGTTGTGTGTGGTTACGCACTAATTATTACAACTGTTGATGATGATAATAATAATAATAATAATATGGCTATGCCTAGACTTCGGGATTAAGAATATGGGATCACCTTTACCATAACGATTGGCTGAAATTAAACCTTCATGTTCGAGGACGATGGCCATTCAGTCAGTGCCAGGGCTGGTCCTTTCCTCCAACTCATGCCCAGCCAGGAGTGTACTGTCAGTATGGCATACAGGGCATTTACCTGGTGGGCCGACACCTCCGGAGGGCCGATGATGTTGCATTTTATTATTATTTTGTGGTAAAAAAAACGTTGTTCTTTACACTTTCACCATTTTAACAACTCATTCTCTCTCGAACCGCTCCTCTGTACGCTCCGGGCATGCAATGGAACCGCGGCGCGGCTTTCAAAAGGGATGCCGTGACATCACACACACCAAGCCCTACTATGGGCGGTCCAGGCCTCAAAAGTTAATTCCAATATTCTGGAGGATATTTGGAAATGTATTATCAGCAGTCTGTGCGTCATCAGTTTCCATGGTATGAGTCATTAGAAGTAGTCAGGCAATGATGATGAGTCAGCTTTTTTTTTTCTTTCAATAGGGCTGTTGCACATGCAGACATTTTGGTGGTATCACGTACGGTGAAGGTATATATGCAAATATGGGCAGAGTAGGCATGAGAATTACTTAAGTAAAAGTATTGTTACCTCAGCAAAATATTACTCAAATAAAAGTAAAAAGTAGTCATCCAAATAGTTACTCAAGTAAAAGTGAAAAAGTACCCCACAAAAAAGTTACTTAAGTAGTTACTTAAGTTACTTAAAATTGGACAATTTCTTCTAAGAGAGAGACCGAGAGAGATAGAGACAGAGAGAGTGCCGGAGAGGGAGAAGGGCAGAGAGACGGAGAGAGAGAGAGAGAGAGAGAGAGAGAGAGAGAGAGAGAGAGAGAGAGAGAGAGAGACATGACGTCAACATATGTGCTAACAGTTCCCAACGGGTGTCGCTAAAGACCAAGTTAATGTAACAAGTAATGAATTGCTGACATCTCAGTAAAAAGTTTTTTTTTTTACCTCAAATTTACTTGATTAAAAGTAGGAAGTAACTTGTAAAAAATGTACTCCAAAAGTTAAAAAAACACCCCAAAAAATTGTAATGGAGTAAATGCAATGCATTATTGCATTGCATGACACATCATTAATAGAAGACTTTTAAACTGACAATGTTATGCAAAATATGCTCTCTGCTGTTCATCTGACCGCGATGGTACCGCCATAATGTCTGCCGATCTCTGACACTTTTGGGTATTATTTGAAACGTGCGTCGATCCGTGCATTTACTCTGGTGTATCAACAGCCCCGACGGATGCGGAGTCAGGAAACTAGGCCTTGTCTCAGTTTCTTGATCCCACTCTGGCTCTAGCCGGTACGCTTGTCGCTTTTGCTGGATGCACCAGGGGTAGGGCTGCAACAAACTATTATTTTAATACTTGATTAGTTGCCGATTATTAAAGCGATTAGTCGATTAATCGGATAAGATATTTTCTTTAGGGAAAAAAATCCCAAATTATTCACAGCAAACAACAAGAAATCCATCTTGTCAACTTGAAGTATTGTCAATTTACGTCCTTCATAAGCAACAAATGTACCAACAATTGAGTTACTTTCTTTGACGGTTTTCATCATATTCATGTTTTTTTTAAATATTTTCAGAAACAATATCTACTTTGCATGGTCCAATAGACTTAAATCATTGTTAGACTTGAATCATTGTTATTGTCAACACAAAACCGCTGACAATAACAATGATTCAAGTCCTTGGCGATTATCGATTATTAAATTAGTTGCCGATTAATTTAATAATCGATTACTCAGGGGTCCACGCTGGCCGAGTGGTTATGGACACCGCACCTAACGCGACCCCATTCATGTTAGTGGCGCTGCGTCTACCGCAGTGTCCGCAGTGTCGCGAGTTCGACTCCGCTCGTCGACTTGTCTGCAACGTCTACCCCCGATCTCTTCAACCCAGTTTTCGACTAATCCTATCCCATAAAGACGGAAAAACAGCACTGACGCCGGAAAAAATAACTTAAAAAAAAAAAAGATTAGTCAACAATTAGTCGATTAATCGTTGCAGCCCTAACCAGGGGGAATCTTGGAATAAACCAGTGCTTAATTTGAGGGGTAGCAAACCTCTGACGTGCTCTCCCCCAGCTGATCCTGAGCTGGGGGAGCTACTCGTCCCTAGCCTGGCAAGCCAGACCCACAGCATCGTCCACGAATTGCACATTGCTGAATTGGACTACTGCGCTGTGATTGGATTGCCTGATTTAAATACTTGTCACGCCTCCACGCCGTTTGTCCCTGACAACATTTGATTGACATGTTTTTTTTCAACGTTTTTCGCAGTTTTCCGACTGGAGTTGCACCAGACCCAATTCAGCGTCTAGCGATGTGCAATTTGTGGACGATGCATTGGGTCTGGCTTGCCAGGCTAACTCGTCCCCAGTGCTCCGGGACCTCCGGCTTGACAAATGAAGCTCTGAAATAAAGCACACAGAGCCTCGTCAACGGCTGCAGGGTTATTTACTGCACACCTTTGCTCCGGTGTGACATAATGAAGCTGTGTCTCCAGGTAAGAGGACTGGTGGTCTGCTGGGTCTGAAGGCTGGTGGTCTGCTGGGTCTGAGGGCTGGTGGTCTGCTGGGTCTGAAGGCTGGTGGTCTGCTGGGTCTGAAGGCTGGTGGTCTGCTGGGTCTGAGGGCTGGTGGTCTGCTGGGTCTGCTGGCCATGGGGAACCACAGCAGCAGCGGTGGACTGGGGATCCCAGCAGCCAAAGGTCCGCATCCTGTGGGCTGCACCGACCTCATGATGGACCACACCACCAAGGTACTGGCTTTTAGAGTGTTCTCAGAATACGAGTTGCTCCCTTCAGGCAGGCGCTACAAAACAAACAGGTCTGCTTAACACAAATGCATTGACTCACTGATGTGTTTTTATCAATTCTTACTTCATTTATTAATCTCACTTATGTTATCAGTCTTCTCATCCTGTCTTATTTTATTGTCGTTATTATCGTGCGGTCTACACTGTACTGTATAATTTCAGCTTTCAAACGCTCTTTTTATGTCATTGTCATCTTTTATCGCTGACTGTTGACAGTGGATTGCTGAAGTGGTTGTGGTACAGTTGGTGTTTATGTGATGGATTGTGCTACATTTACACTCATTTTAAAATGTTAATTAGAGCAGTGGTTGTGTCCGAAATCGCTCCCTATCCCCTATATAGTGCACTACATGCAGCACACTCCATTTTGTACCCTTTATAACACACTCAAAGTATCCCACAATGCACCGCGAAAAGTAGTGAGCATCGATGTACCCTAAGCCGAGCAATATTACCCATAATGCATTGTGAGACGTTTTCAAAAAATGACCATAGACTGTATATAGAATGGACGCGGTGTGCGTGACGTCATCCCATTGCTTTTAGCGTTCTTGGGTTGAAGACGCCGGAAGTTGTGATATAGGGGGTTCTGGACTCTGCCATTGTTGAGAAAGTACCCGTTTATTGGCTGGTCCGGGGACGTTTCCAAATATGGAGCTAAGGGCATGTCTTATACGGAAGGCAGCGCTACAGTATTAATTTAATAAAATAATACAGGTAATGTGCTTTTTGAAAAAATGTACTTACATTGCAGCAGCATTACTCTGGTGGCCACTGGAGATAACCATAGCCACTCCCCCGCCCCACTCCACCACGCCCCCCCACGACCCGCCAAATTCAAAAAAATTAATAACGTTTGGGAAATTATGACATACCTAAAACAATTAAGACGAGGCATACCAGCAATACAAATTAAAATGGGATTTTGGTCCACAAGTTAAATAGGTTAAGACAGGCTGCTAAAATTCCAATTTCTTAAGGGGATTCCATAGGGTTTTCTTTCTGAGTCCACACACGCCCCCATGAGGCGTGTGTGGAGGAAGTAAGCTTCAACCACGGGCTCTAGCGAGACGTCCATATTATATACTGTCTATGAAAATGATCTAAACTACAAAAACATGGCACAGGCGACGGACCACGGCAAATAGTTATAAATGTAAGTACTTTTGACTTTTTGTGATGATTGTTGAATTTTAGAATTATATATTTTATTATTATATATATTATAATCATTTTGACGGTGCCGACTCTAGTGTCCAGAATCTCGGCTGTTGCTGTTGAGTGCACTATAAGTGAGTGCACTATGTAGGGTGTAGCGGATACGGAGCGGACGCCAACTAAAAATGTTCAACGATCGTTTTGTTACCCACGAGTCATTGGAGTTGTAGTCCGCACAGAGAAAACCTAGTTCTAAGGAAATCTGGCAACAATCATGTGACAATGTTGTTTGGGGGACGAAAGTGTGTTTAATTTTCATATTAAGGTTTTATGGAATTGGTCATTTCACAACTTTGGGTCTGTCAGGAACCGGCACACATAGAGTAACTGCGTCTGGGGTCATAACATTGACAAGACACGAGAAATAATTCGCATATATGAGACATGGAAGTTGGGCTGTACGATTTAGCCAAAAAATAAAATCCTGATTTGTGTCTTTGAAATCTCGATTTTTGATTTGTTTCCAATTTCTTGAAGAAAAAATAGAAGCAAATTGTGTCCATTTTTGTAATTAAGTAGAGACACCTCACCCTTTGTCTTAGGATTAATACAGTGATCAATTTACATTCATTTCCTCAGGGCTCCAAACCGGTTCAAGGAACGAAAACCGAAAACGAACGGAAATTTACTGAATTTTACGAGGAGCGGAAACGAAAAAACATTTCTTCAAATGTCCCGGAACAGAAACGGAACATTATGAACCAGTTAAAAACGTTTTTTTATGTTCTGTATATATTATAACATATCCTATGTCTGGGAGACTATTTCCGTCCACTTTCACGGTCAGTCATCAAGCCCCATGCATCTGGGGCTCCATCTTGTGGACAGACGAGGAAGTGAACGTAATGACGTTTTAAACACGTTTCGTATTAACGTTTTCACGTTAATACAGTTGCACTGAAGTCCACCAAATATATTATGTATAAACTATATATAAATTTAACATTGCATAATATAAGGAACTTTAAGAACGAACAGAAATATGGGTTCCGAACCGGTTCAGGACCGATATTTTTGTAGCGGAACGGTTCTTTCCGTTCGGAACGGAACTTTTAAAAAATAATTTCGTTTTCAAGCCCTGCATTTTATTCATCCATATAACTTGAAGCCAGACCAGCAAAATCATTATTATCAATGTTAAAAAGGAAATCTGATTTGACGATTTCACTTTTTCAAAAACCCTCTATAGTAAATAATCCTATTTCGATTTCAAATTGATTTTTTGCACAGCCCTACGTGGAACTAATGGCGCGCTCACCACATCAGGATGCAGACGTTTCCCGACCGGTCAGAAGACTAGATTATTCTGGTAACCTTGATGAGCCAGTCCTTCCTGTCAACCTGAACCGGTTCTGCTGGTTATAACTGACTGCTTACAGCAGGGCTAGCCAACTACTCTGCTCAGAGGGCCGCATTGTCAGAAGCCCAATGGGCCAGGGGCCGGAGCAGATGCTGGACCATCTTGAAGGATTTTATCCTTTATATGAAATTAAATGTGTATACTTTATCTTCAAAACAACAATTGTGAAACAGCTATTGTGAAAACAAAGGTAAACTAGTAGCACCCTGGCAAGTGGCAAACAATTATCAAGTGCTTTTCTTTTTTTTTTAAATTGAAAGTCTGCACTCCACAGACAACAAGGTCAACAAGATTATTCTCAGTACTATTTACCAGACAGGCTCCTGGTTGACCTTCACCCACTTCTCGTCACGGCACATCAGGGCTACGAACCGGTTCAAGGAACGAAAACGAAAACCGGAAACGAACGGAAATTTATGGAATTTTACGAGGAGCGGAAACGGTTGTATTCAAGATGTATTCAAATGTTCCGGAACAGAAACGGAACATTATGAAATCCACCAAACTGGTTAAAAACGTTTTTTTCTGTCCCCTATATATTTTAACATATCCTATGTCTGGGAGACTATTTCCGGTTGTGCCTCCATCCAACTTTCACTGTCAGTCATCAAGCCCCATGCATCTGGGGCTCCATCTTGTGGACAGACGAGGAAGCGGATGCAATGGCGTTAATACAGTTACACAGAAGTTTGAAAGTCCACCAAATATATTTTGTATAAACAAAATTTTTGTGTTCCGAACCGGTTCAGGACCGATATTTTGGTGGCGGAGCGGTTCCGAGAACGAAAATGTTAAACAGAGACCTGCCTGAACCGTTCGGAGCGGAATGTTTAAAAAATGATTCCGTTTTCATGCCCTGCGGCACATGTCCTCCTCCGTCCACAGGGCACCTTCTTCCGGCTGTACTACCCGTGTCAAGAGAGCCCCCAGCCAGAGCGGCCAGACTGGGTGCCCTGCAGGGAGTACTACAACGGACTGGCTGACTTCATGAAGATGAACCGCACGCTGGCTGCCAAGGTCTTCTACTACCTCTTTGGTGAGGCTTCCGTCCTTCAAGACTTTGAATAGAAACATAAACACCGGGGGTCCGCGTTGGCCGAGTGGTTATGGACACCGCACCCAACGCGACCCCATTCATGTTAGTGGCGCTGTGTCTACCGCAGCGTCCGCAGTGTCGCGAGTTCGACTACGCTCGTCGACTTGTCTGCAATGTCTACTCCCGATCTCTTCAACCCAGTTCCCGACTAATCCTATCCAATAAAGATGGAAAAACGGCGCTGACGCCGGAAAAAATAACTTTAAAAAAAAGACACATAAACACCAAGTTTGGACACTTGGCGGAAAGCTGGCGTCACAAAAAAGAAGGTGTGGCTTTGTCCGCTCTTTCTTGATCCAGTCATAACCTCTGACTGGGCGGACGGATTTGTCCTAATTGTTAAATTGACTTACAGAACAGTGGTTTAAATAATCATAATTAAAAAAGAATACATTAAATCAAAATATAAAAATATAAACAAAAAAACATATTTATACAAATTAAAGTTGCCAGTTTCTTCAGTGCATTGCCAAATGCCACTCC
>OMKY01256200.1:0-10722 GCA_900302395.1 Bregmaceros cantori
GTGTGTTTGTGTGTGTTAAGTGCTCATTGTGTGTAGTGTGTAATGTGCAATCTGTGTGCACTTTGTGTAAAGCCCTGTGTGTGGATATGGGTGTGTGTCTGTGTGTGTGTGTGTGTCTGTGTGAGTGACAGAAAACGTTGTGGAATTGCTTAGAGGACTGACAGTTGTGACCCCAAGAGCAAGAGGTCACTGTATGTACAACACAGAGTACATGCGTAACACGACGGCATCTCCAACTGAAGCGGTTCTCCTGTCTAGAACAGTGCCGAGGAGGAGGCAGAACTAAAGAAACTGAAAGACATCGAGAGGACGGTGGAGCAGACGGCTAAGAAGCTGGAGAAGGTAGACGGAGAACTGGCCGGACTAAAAAACGTAAGCATTGAACATTGATGGAGTATTTATACTTTGGCCTGCTAGTGTTGAATTCACTGTTCGAAAATACCAATTATTTCATCACTATTTCTCTGGATTAGGGAATATGTATTATTCTATTTTTTTTTAATTGTCATTATTTATAGTCAACTACTGGCAGAACAATGGTAGTCCGCAACTAAAACTTTGAATTTTATTCTTATAAAACAACACTTAAAATATGAATATATATACTTATTATGGCTCTCCAATCACCAAATATACAAATGTTATCCTCTTTTACTCTAACAACTACATTTTAATTCAGGACTCGGGAGGGCAACTATGTTATTATGAAACAAATGAATGGATCTTTCATTGGAAACTGAAGTATCTTTTCAACTTGGATTTTTTTTCTCTCTTGCATTCCTTGCATTTAAAAGTGCATCTATATACAAGTAAAACTGGTACATTACTATTATGTTTTGTTAATTCTTTTAGTGCCAATTTGGCTCTTTCATGCGATTTGCATTGCTGTTGAAGGTAAAGGACCGTCTAGTCTATATACTGTATACTGCACTCTACTGAGCCACTCTGAAAAGGACATTGCTTTGTGCCATTGGATCACGCATCATCATAGTTCACTTTCTCCGCTTGTAGCAGACTGTGCACCAACATGGGTCAGCCTTCTCCAGAGTTTCCGGTCCAGTGTCATTCTGTTGAGGGTTGGTAGGTCAAGTCCTGACCATTTGTAGAAGTTGTCGCCTCGAAGGACTAGTGGCCGGCAAGAGAAGCAGAGGACGACAACCCAAAAGATTGGATCACTACCAACCTGCAAATTGATTGCCTTCTGCACAGACACACGTTATAGGCAGGAGGTTTATACGTTGTAAGGAGTTTGAAATATTCCATGAATTATCCATGTTGATGTGTCCTGATTTCTCTAATGACATTCAATTACTTCTTCACAATGTTAAACCTTTCAAGTTGTATTGTCAATGCTGCTTTTTTTCCCTCTTTATGGGCATGGAAATGTAAAATCTTCTACTCTTCTTGCCTTGGCTTTGCAGGGTTTCCTCGCCAAAGACCTTCAAGCTGAGGCTCTCGGCAAACTGGACCACAGAATTAAAGCAGCTGCAGAACAGTTTATGAAGATCCTGGAGCAGATAGACTCCATGGTACTGTCACATTCATGTCACGTACACATTCTAGACTCCATGGTACTGTCACATTCATGTCACGTACACATTCTAGACTCCATGGTACTGTCACATTCATGTCACGTACACATTCTTACTAGACAACTGTCTTTTTTTATTTGAATATGTTTTGAACATAGCAGCAGTTTAATCAGATTGATACTGGATGTGCTCATTCTCTGATCCCTTGTCAGAGTGTTCCAGAAAACTTCAATGACTGCCGAATGAAGAAGAAGGGACTGGTGACGTCAGTACAGGTATATCTAAAGACTAATATTTCAAATTCCTACATACAATTTTTCGTTACACCCAAAATAAGAATGTGTAGCGGTTCGCATTTCTTGGGGAAATTTCATACCCACGTGGACACTGTGAGATTCTATGACCAGCACATTCATGCCCATATTTGGACTGGTGTAACTGTCTTTGTGTCTCATTGTGATGTCATCGACACACCCCCTCCGCTGTCTACCAGACACGAGGGCATTCAGTGTTCCATTCTCATTCTGTTTGGACTCTTGAAGAATAAAGAGCTTTTTATGATAAAAAAGCTCATTTTTTTTTATCATAAAAAGCTCTTTATTCTTCAAGAGTGGGTATGAAATTTCCCCAAGAAATGTGAACCGCTACAAATGTCTGTTTAATCTTGATCCTGTAATAAAAAAAATATACAGGGACATTTTTTTATATTGTTGTGGGAGATTTTGTAGTTAGTTCCACTTTCAGTTAAGTGCTAGCTCCGTTGTTGGAATCGGATTGTGGAGCCAAAGCCTGGATTAAGCCAGGGGGGGTTGAATCCCCGATTTACGCTTGTGTACTCGGCAACCCGTGACATATGGCACATGTTGCAGAGTACACAAGAACCATCTCTTAGACATCACAAATTCATGGCTTCCCATCTCCAAGAACCAGGCAGGGATTGGGGTGAACCTGAATATTGGGGTGAACCTGAACTCTGAAGAGAATAAGTACCCAAGGCCGATCTTTATCAATTACTATCGGTGTAACCGCTGCTTGGCGTCTACTTTTATTTCAGGATTTCCTGGCTCGGTGTGATAAGGTGGAGGCCGGCATATCTGATCACCTGGCCAAGATCCAGTCAAAGAACCTTGCGCTAGCGGACTGATACATGTGGAAGAACTGATGTGTGTAAAGGACAATGTGTGATCGGCCCAGCAGAGGTTCACCAACTTCACCCCCTATTCTAAAAAGAGAGAAACGGTAACCTGTGTGGATATGATGTGTTGTTGTAGGAACAGCAGAGGATTTTCTGTGGGTGTGACTGCAGAACAATATAGAAGAATTGTTGACGCCACAGAAAATGATTTGCTGCACTTACAATTGTGTGAATATTTGCTGTAAACGGCAGCTGCTCCCAACTCTTAATACAGCCCGAACCCACCCTTAAATAAATGGATGAATGATTTGCTGTATGATATTTTTTTAACAACAGAATAATGTATTACAAATGTATTTAATTTGGTGTGGTTGCAGATTATATATTGAGGTGAGCAGCTGCAGTTCATAGCAAATAATGTGTTTTTTGGATTTGGTTTACTAAATGTCTGTAATGCACATGTCTGAGTGCGTACGATGCGCTGTGAATCACACCTCCTGCAATCAGACTGCTATCTGTCTGCACTCTGGGACTAATATGACAGCATTCAGGGGAGGAACTACCTCAGTGTCCTGTTTGGTTTGGCAGAGTGAAATATATTGTTTTGGTTTTTATTTTTTTTAAAAAAGTGTTTTAATCAAAACCATGGATTGAATAATGCCGTGCCGTTTCCCTTTCATGGATTGCACTACAGCAGTCTGCACATTGCGTCATCTGAAATCTCAGTGGTAATTTGTTAACTTGGCTCTGCGAAAATCGACAACTAAACAACTAACCGCTTGCAACATTTTACGATGTACGTGGGTAGTTTTTAGTTGATTCTATGTTTGGTCTGTGGGGCTGTACTGTGCCCCACGGTGCTAAGAGACGTTTGTTCTATCAACTGTTAACAGTTAAGATCAGGGAAGAACATATTTCAGCATGAATATTTGGTGTTTTTCAGTGGATAGATGTGCAGTTTTCATTTTGCCCTATATATCTGTTTTTTCATAATCCAGTAATCCCAAACAGGGATAACTTCAGAAATAAAACGAGAGTATTTATAAAATCTTCGATGCAGCAGTGAAGTAGGAATCGTTGCAGGACTCTCTGCAGCGTGTTGTTGTGGGTTCGCCCCGAGACGCAACGAGACCTCGGCTGTAGAGCGCTACCAGCGGACCTCTGTAGCGAGTCGTTGTGGGTTCGCCGCAACATATATTACATAGCATTAAACATCTGACAGGAACGAAATTAACTTCCAGGAACAATATTTTTTTGTTCTAACCGCTTCAGGAACGTTAATTTATTGGTGGAACTCATAACCGGAAACGTTATAATTCTGTTTCTGTTCAGAACAAAGTGTTTGGGAAAAAATATTGGTTCAAAACCCTAGTTTTAATATCTGGAACCAGAATTACCTGGCGTCTCCTAAACAAAGATTCTTATTCCATTTACGAAGGTTGTGTGTAGAATTTATCTTCCATTGGATCCACCAGGAATCTACAGGCGAAATTCTCCCATTGATTCGTGAGATCAGCAGAAATTTCATTTGCGTACTCTGTTACACAATTGAGTAATTATAAACCCGATCCAGCGAGTAAAAATCCTTGATCCTGTGGTTTAAAAGTCAAAACTCTAGTCTTTAAAAACATGTTTATTTTTTTTTTAAACAAACCACCATAAACCAACTTAAACGACCATGCAACCATTACAATTTAGAGATGATCCGGGTCCAGAATTTTAAAATTAATCAAAAAATATGGATGGATTTTCATGACTATTTAACGGATGTGGGTACCGAATCGGGTTGGCATGCATGGGCTATGTTTTGCCGGTGTTGGCGAGCACGTTTTTTCCTAGCCACTCAAACGGGGTAACCAATGTGCATTTTGTGTACTATGTTCAGAGTGAAGTAAAAATAAATTCCACTTGTATATTACAGTCAGCCCATCCAACATACTGCTCCAAGCAGCTTTAACTAATAAAACCTTGTGTCATTCGTTGAAGTAATTTCTCAAACCATATCCATTTGTTTGTGCTGGGATGCAAAAACTGGTCTTTGTGCAACACTGGTTTAAATTCAATTGTTTATATTTCCTTAAGCAGTGCACCGCAAACATATGTTTTTTGCAGCACAAACCAGCATAAACATACCCCCGACCTCCTGAAAATCACAAATGAGTTATGATTGAGGGAGAGGAGGGACTACACACACACACACACCAAATCAAACAGCACAGTGATTGCCAGAAGCATCTTGTCATCTACAAACACAAACGCAAAACCAAAGGGAAGCAAACATGAAATAAATATGTTCAATCGAGTCTTGACACCTTTGTGAATTCTGTTCATCATAGGGTTATTTGGGTAACAATTACAACAAGGGTTCCTACCTAATGCATAACTAAATACTATGCATTGCAACACTCATCTGATGAAGGTCCTGTATTTAAGATCCTTGGTAATAATGGTGTGTTGCTGAGCGATTGTATAACTGTCAGATGTCATTTCTGCATGTTTTATCAATCAATCACAACGTCGTCGACACAACCCTTGTGTGACTCTGAAATACCTCGCCATCTCAAGGGTCTGGATAGTACAATAACATTTTGTTTTAAAATATCTACAGCACTGCAATAACTAACGAACATCAAGTAACCAGTTATGCACTAGCCCTATAGTATTGTATAGTGTTACTTTTTACACAAAGTTGATCAGCACATACATTCAAATCTTGCAGGGGTATGTATGTCAAAATAATTGATGTATTTGTTGAATATGCTTGGCCTGGGCTACAGTGCCCAAATCCTGTTTGCGTCTAATGAACCTGAGAGCAAGGTATATTCAAGCAGACCGGTAAAGAGGTATGATTTAGGCACCCAAGATTGATTTTCAGACTTTTGTGCCTGGTACATGATTCGGCTTGTTAGGAAGTCACAGGTGAATAAATGAATGTTGAGAAAATATATAGTTAAATAAATCTATCTTGTATCTCAGGCTCTCGGCATCTTAAAATGGTGGCCATATGGAGGTGCGCAATGGGGGCTTGTAAACCCAGATTGTTGACAGACATATATTGGTCATGATTGCGGTATTTAATAAAAATATCATTGACTAGGAGCCGCGTGTGGCTTCTGGACAAAGAAGTTAGCAACGTTGGCCTATGGCATACTTTTGGCGGAGAAGGAACCCACTCTAGGCGCAGTACGGATACCACCGTGCACGTGGGGTGCGGTAAGAATGTTTCCGTGTAGCTGTGAGAAGTCAAACTATTCCCATCCACCATCACTACGAACGTTCCTGTCCCCCGTGATCAAACCAATGACTTAGTAGCAGGGCTTTGAACCAATATTTTTTTCCCAAACGTTCCGTTCCGAGCAGAAACAGAATTATAACGTTTCCGGTTATGTGTTCCACCAATAAATTGATGTTCCTGAACCGGTCAGAACAAAAAAAT
Source organism: Bregmaceros cantori (assembly GCA_900302395.1). Classification (NCBI taxonomy): domain Eukaryota; kingdom Metazoa; phylum Chordata; class Actinopteri; order Gadiformes; family Bregmacerotidae; genus Bregmaceros; species Bregmaceros cantori. The sequence goes on from OMKY01256200.1 coordinate 6,104, forward strand.
ATTGTTCCCGGAACGCTTAATTTCGTTCCTGTCAGCTGTTTAATGCTATATAATACTCGTTGCGGCGAACCCACAGCGACTCACTACAGAGGCCCGCTGGTAGCGCTCTACAGCCGAGGTCTCGTTGCGTGTCGGGGCGAACCCACAACACGTTGCAGAGAGTCCTGCAACGATTCCTACTTCACTGCTGGATCGTAGATTTTATAAATACTCTTGTTTTATTTCTGAAGTTATCCCCAAGAACACTCCTTTGAGGAACGAAATAAAAACGTTATTAACCGGTTACCATTATTTTTAAATAAGTGTTCCTGTTCCAGAACATAAAAAATAATAACGTTTCCGGTTTCATTTCTGTTCCCTGGAAAATACTAAAAGTTCCCGGTTTTCGTTTTCGTTCCTTGAACCGGTTCAAAGCCCTGCTTAGTAGTAAATAGCATAATTTATTCTAGAGTATCAAATGTCCTAAAAACGTGAAATGTCATTTAATCTCTAACGAATCCCTAAACCAAGCATAAAATATGCTGACGCTGTTTCTGTTACCAAACAGTTGATAGAGGGCGATATAAGGCCATAGCCAATCGCACGCTGAAATCTCATGGAAGTGGCCGGGATACATTTTAAAATTGCGTACCAAACAAGTAACCAGAGGTCTTTGAGCATGCAGACACCACATAACTCATTAACTGACGCTGTGTCTTCCTAACAACCACATCGATGGTCATCATGTAAACAGCGACTAAAGCTAAAATAATCTCTACTCCCAAGGGAAAAGGAAGTTTTGGAATTTCCACAAAAACGTCTCTCGACGTCTCTATCAATAAATATTTTTTTAAGGTTGCCCTACAAGTCCTTAGCAGCGAAAAAGTCGATAATACTGTAATTGCGTGTCATTGCCAAGTCACAATGTTTATTGGTGGCTGGACTTCAGTCGTCTTTGTCCTTGGCTCCATGTTTGAGGATGCGTGTGAAGGCCACGTAGTTGAAATTGCCCTTCTTGTCGACGGGCGCCTCTCGGAACAGCTCGTCAACTTCTTCGTCAGTGAAACGGTCTCCCATTGTGGTCAACAGCTCCCGCAGCGTGTCCTCTTGGATGATTCCTGACACAACAATAGACAACGAAAGACGCAGATGATTCCCATAACAGCGTCCATCTAGCATTGGTGTCTGTATAGCAGCCTGTGTAGGGCATCTGAGCGGAGCGAAGTGGCTGAATGTATTGCTCAAAAGCAGTGTTTTAAAATGTGCTTGTTAAAACTTGCTCTGGGACCAATTTCCTATTATCACTCTGGAATGTCAACAAATATTTTTGTGGATTTTCAAACTTCAGTGTAACTGTATTAATGCCATTACATTCACTTCCTCGTCTGTCCACAAGATGGAGCCCCAGATGCATGGGGCTTAACGACCGTGAAATGGACAAAAATAGTCTCCCAGACATAGGATATGATAAAATATATAGGGAACGGAAAAAAACGTTTTTAACCGGTTTTGTGGATTTCATAAAGTTCCGTTTCTGTTCCGGAACATTTGAAGAAACGTTTTTTCGTTTCCGTTTCCACGCCTCGTGAAATTCCGAACAATTCCACTCGTTTTCGGTTATTGGAGCCCTGGCCTCCATACTTAACTTCATCCCCGCTTGGAGTTCAATTTGATTGCTAGACTGTTCACCTGTGTCCAAGCCCTAAAAACTTCAGTAACGGATGTGTAACAAGACATTTTCTCATCTTTCCCATCTTGATCCCTTTGATTCAATGATCACGTTTTCACACACCTCAGTTAACCTACAACCCAACGAGCAGGAGAAGGAGCTAACAGTGTGACGTCCTTCACCTGTGGCCTCTTCATCGAAGCAGGCGAAGGCATTTCGGATGACGTCTTCCGGGTCGGTACCGTTGAGCTTCTCTCCGAACATGGTGAGAAACATGGTGAAGTTGATGGGTCCGGGAGCTTCGTTCATCATAGCATCCAAGTATTCGTCTGTCGGGTTTTTGCCTATGGTGGTAGCAAGATGAAACTAAGTGAATAGAAAGATCATGTTAAATTCAAAAGCAACGAGGGAGTGGGCCATGTTGGAAAATTGGCATTATGGGCCCTTTTTTGCAGCTTCCTAATATGGGACAGTCAGTTATCTAAGATGGAACAGTGAAATGCGGCGTTGAACTTAATGTTAGACACATTATCATAGTTTCTTTTTACCAGAGTTTCGCTGACATTCATTAGTTTAGGGAGGAGCCAGAGACTCTGGAACTACAAAGGAAGAAGTACTATGAAGTACGTGTCCTACATTAGGCTTTGGACCACTTTAAGACAATCCACCCTATGTGTATGATATATACATATAATTAATTCTAACCACGGTAAGGTAAATTACCTAAGGACCATATTAAACAATTATTTAATAATAATAGACAAAGTCAATTCAAATTGTATTCCATGTGAATGCTACCACCACTGGCAGTCCTTCAATAATGGGCAAAAGGCAAGCAGTTTATACACACGATGCCTTTTACATTTATTTAAAACAATAAGACGTTCAGTTAAACACCTTCCTGCGGTGTGAGATTACTATTCTAAATCCCATCTAACCAATCTACTTGAATAAATCCTTACTAAATGAATAGCAGTAATAGAAAACTAATATTCTATAATTGCGCTGAGCTCGAGTGACTCAGCCAATGGGGCTTTTGTGACGTACGGTGAAGTATACGCAGGGATGGCAAAAGTACCCAAATGTCTTACTTGAGTAAGAGTAAAATACATTTGTGAAAAAACAACTCGAGTACGACGACAAAGTACTGATCCAAATATCTACTCGAGTAGAGTTAAAAGTACATACTCAGAAATGTACTCAAAAAGTATTTTTGAAAGTAAAAAGTACACGCTCTAAAATGTACTCACAAGTATTTTTGAAAGTATAAAGTACAAGGGAGTAAAAAGAAAATTGTATGTAAAATGCATTTTTTTCAATGTTAGCTCATATCTCAGGACTAAATGAAAACCACTTATTAACTTAATAACTGGGACTGTACTCTGTGCATCAGCGCCCCCTACTGGCTCATATTATGCATGTTATCGTACCCTGTCAATGTGCAAAAAAGAAAAAAAGTAACGAGTCTGTTTTGGTAAAAGTAAGGAGTAGAAGTACAGATATTTTTGTTAAAAATAAAATGTACTCGGTACAATTAAAACGTACTCACAGAAAAAAAGTACTTATAAAAGTACAGATACTTCAAAATTGTACTTAAGTACAGTACTTAAGCATTTGTTCTTCGTTACTTGCCATCTCTGTCCATAGCAAAACAACCCCCCCCCAACATATTCCACATGGTGGTAGTCTACAAACTAGTCATATATCTTGTCTGTGTCATATCCAAATTGGACGTGCTATGTGGCATCTGGGTATTCTTCTATAGGTGTGAAGAGCCACAGCTGAACACCCAACTAATGACGTCCGGCCTGCAGCCTTGCACCAAGATCAGCTAATGACAATCACACACACACCTTTAATATTTCCAGGCATTTGGTTAATTCCTATAATGGATTATACAAATCACCTTTTCAACCTCAGATTAAATGATATTGATATGATATTCCATAGTAATATTTCCATAATATTTATTGTAAATAAAGTTATTTTAATATTTATTGTAAATAAAGTTGTTGTATTCATTCCTATGTTGTCTGGAGATATTACACTACTTAAGACACCGCTCTTCTATCTACTTATAGATAGATTCGTTCACTACATATTGTATTGTATTAAGTTTATTTTTGTTGTGTTGCTGTGAAGCACTGAATCATTCTGCATGAAAGGTGCTATATGAATAAAGTTTGATTTGATTTGAAACAAGCGCTTCTTCTTGTGACTAGCTAAAACGTGGTGATTGTCGTGAATGCAGCACAGTTCCAGTGAGTTGTTTTTAACCCGAAAATGTACCCAAGGACGTTTCTTGAAAGAAACCTGACTTAAGTGAAAGTAGACGTTTTAAAAATGAAAGCTACTTGTGCCGCGGTGTCTCTATTCTCCTCGAGGTTTACCTGCTACACTGGCGTACAGTAACGTGAAAAATGAACTTCGTTACTCCCCCCTGCCCCTGTGAGACATATGCATTATTTCAATTGATGCAAAAGTAATCAATGAGGGGCTTGGTTTGAGATTTATTTAAATAAAGCTTAAATGAATTCATGTATACAAATAACTTCACTTATGTTAAGTGTTTTGGTTTCATTCATTCAACGTGCCTTTGGGTTGTATTATGAGTTGAAAAAACCTGTTTATAAAGCAATTATTTGTTGAGAATGATTTGTTTTTAGTCCAAACGGCGACCAGTGGCCCTGAGTGTATAGAATATTTCCACTAGAGGGTAGTATTGCACCAAGCGGCGCATTGAAAGTGGCCCCTTCTTGCGCAAGTTGAGGTTGAAAGGTCGTACCCTTAAAACACTACCTTTAAAAAACGAATATATTTTTACATGCATAAATAAAGTGCATGATACGTTTTTTTTCTTTCTTTTTTTTAACAAAAAAATATAATATATTGGGTCAATGTCACAGCAAGACGTTACTGTGATTTATTCAGAATTAATTCCGAAGCAGCCTATGGGGTCGGGCGGCGTTTG
>OMKY01256203.1:0-12868 GCA_900302395.1 Bregmaceros cantori
GTAATCCCACTACACAATTTTAAGTTATGAAGGGATTACATCTCATTACTTTTAGATTACATTGAAATACATCACACCATGCATTCAAAGATGAATTTTAATAACATTTTGTGCAAAATGTAGCTCTATAAATGTGAGTGCTGTGTCACATGACAGTGGGTGTGGTGCCTTGTGAAAGGGAGTCTGTTTCATGCACATTTACAAGTTACAACAATGGCCTTGGAACAAGTGTGAAAGTGGATTCCAGGTAAATGTAACTGTAATCTACATAACCTATTTTAAAACGTAATTGTAATGGACTACTGTTACCATTTTTTGTAATCTGATTACATGTAATCTTTTCAGCCCATGCCTTTAGGCTGCACAGCAGGGTGACCGTTTGAAATTAGTTTTGATGCATGCAACACAAATGCGTGCAATATTTTTCAACTTATTTACATAGTTCAAAGGTTCAAGTATTGAGCAGCGGTACTCAGTTCTTTCAGGATCAAAACAAAATAATCAACAAGCGTGATAACAAACAAATAAATCACGGCAAGAAAATAAACCAATTCATGATAAGCACGATATGAAAATACACAACACAACAAGGCACGATCGAAAAACTGTCCCACCTGCCTGTCTGCACAGGTGCGTTACTTATCACCTCTCTTCAAGGCACACCCTCAATGGGCGTTGTCAAATCTATTAATTATCAAAATAAAATAAAACACAATAATCTATTGCAGTCAAAAAATATACAAAATGCACTTTGGCGCCAACATAATCCATTGTCTATATATGTGTGTTCACATCCTTACTGTGTGAATTCCTCTGTAGTTACTGGTCTGGACCTGTGGGGGGTGCTGGTGGTCACGGGAGTGGTGTGCATCATATACTGCACGCTGGTGGGTAAACGTGCCGCTCACTACATGCATTCAAGGTGAAATCCTCCTTTTTTAGTGTTTATTAACTTTTTAAGATGGTAAAATCCAAAACAAGATATTTCTCTTTGACTTGATGCCAATGTAATGCCTCGGATACCATTCCCCTAGCCTGGCGAGCCAGAACCAACGCATTGTCGACGCATCGAACATCACTAGATGTTTCCATTGGTTTGCTTGCATTGGGTCTGGGAAAACCAGGGTCGGAAAACGTAATCAATCAATGTAATGTCAATCAAATCATGTTATCAAAAGTGGCGTGGAGGCATGACAACCAAACTCCACCTACTTCTTGTGTAGCCTGTGCAAACACTCCCTAAGCCCACATTGATTGGTCGATTGTTTCCCTACCGACCGTGGCCCTGATTTTCCCAGACCCAATGCAAGCGTCTAGCGATGTGCAATGCGTGGACGATGCATTGGTTCTGGCTCACCTGGCTACCATTCCCCCCATGTTTCATTAACTCTTTCACTACATTAAGACCAGAGAAGACAAAAGTACCCAGATTTGATTAAAAGTAAAAATCATGTTTTTGCAACTTGTGCAAAAACAACTTGAGTAGAGTAGATGACAAAATACTGATACTTATCTAATATCTACTCAAGGCAAAATAAAAAGTACAGACTTTGAAATGTTGTCACATGTATGCAGTGGTGTTTACATAAGTTCTTGCAGATAGGTGTCGTTGTGGAAACACATTGGAGTAACACGTTTGTTTATGAAAAGTAAGGAGTGCAAAGTACTGACATTTGTGTGGAAAATATACTGAGTACAAGTAGAAGGTCATACTTCCAAAAGGAACGATTTCGGACACAGCCATAAAAAAGAGACCTGGCAAAAAATGTCATGAATACATTTGAAGTAGCATCATCTAAGCTAAGCCGTGTGTGTGTGTTGGATGTAGGGTGGATTGAAGGCGGTGATCTGGACGGACGCTGTGCAGTTTATGATCATGCTGGCTGGCTTCGTTCTCATCATCGCACGCGGCGCCGTTCTCAAGGGAGGCCTCGGCACTGTATGGCAGGACGCCAGCGACAGGGGACGCCTTAACACGTTCGAGTGAGGACCACATGTAATCTGTGTATCTGTGCAGTCTTCCCTGTAAATAGTATCACTTTAAACATCTGGTAAAATGTGTATCTTGGTGCTAGCTAACAATAAAACTCTGCCAGTGTTGTTTCATTTCTTTGAAAATGCACTTACTGCACCCTGGTGGTGGAAGGCTGTATTGTGGTAAATGCAGATATCAACAAATTCAGACCTTTTGCGGGCCCCCGGTTTACAATTGTAATTCCTCTGCGGACCCCCTAGGGTGTCCCTGCAGACCCCTCCGGGTCCTCGGACCCCTGGTTAAGAATGGAGGCATTAGATCATTCTGGGTGTCTAGTCGGAACTGGTGTCGATGGGCCATATGCATAGACTGTATATAAAAATGGACACCGCGTTCGTTTTGATGTCCGTGCCTACTTCCGGGTTGGTATGGGTGGAGCCTAGTCTCCTGAATCCGAGCCCTATGGGAATTCCAATGCAAATATTCCAATCTTAGCAGCCTATTTTAACCTATTTAAAGATCTTTCCTAATTGATTTTTTAATGTATATTGCCGGGATAATTCTCAGTTAATTGTGTGAGGGGGGTCATCATTTCACAAACGCGTCAGATTTGGCGTTAATTTTTTAAATTTCAGCTCGCATAGGATCCCATTCATTCTGACTGTCGTTGGCGCCCCTAGCGGACAGTACTACCGGAAGAAGTCGCGTGTGGGGTGTCTCTCTCTCATAAACTGTATAGCTCTCTATCTCTCCTTGTCCCGGATATACGGGTACTTTCAACAATGGCAGCGCGCAGTCAGTGGCTTCAATCCGACTATGATGAAAGCAACGGGATGACATCATGCACGCTGCGTCTACTTTATATACTTATATACTTTATATAGTCTGTGGCCATATGCGACTGGTGGAGATAAACCATGATGCATGTGCGCAGCGCAGTGGGTGCATACAAATACCGTGTAGCCTTGACTTGGGGATAGGTTGATTAACCTCTTCCTGATGTGTTGTTGCACATGCATGAATTGTTCTCTGGCTTACAGGCAAGGATGAATTTCCAGCAGAGAAGTGCTGTTCCAAATGCATACTCCGGCGCAAACTAAACTGAAATACGGGCTCTAAACCCCCCTCCGGTTTTTCTCCAATGTCTCCCCCCGACTCTTCATCCCAATTTCCAATTTAATCCTGTCACTATCTCTCAATAAAAACAATGAAAAACGGCGCTTGCCGTTTATTATTATCATTTATTATTCTTTTTTTCATATTATTATGAAACTAAGTAATTCGTTTTATATCTGGGGTCCGCGTTGGTCGAGTGGTTATGGACACTGCACCTAATGCGACCCCATTCAAGTTAGTTGCGAGTTCGACTACTCTCGTCGACTTGTCTGCAATGTCTACCCCCGATCTCTTCAACCCAGTTTCCGACTAATCCTATCCAATAAAGATGGAAAAACGGCACTGACGGCGGAAAAAATGACCTAAAAAAAAAAGAATTGTTTTATATATTTGCATGCCAAGTTTTGCCTGCGATATGAATCACAATTGACGTGTGAGGTTACTTTTCAGTGTAGCAGATGATATTGGCGGTGAGTGGGATGACATGTCGTCGTGCGGCCTCTATTTCTGCTTAGGGTGTATTCTATTCTGCCGTTCGTCTGTGCGAAACGGGTCCAGCGTGCGCCGGTTCAGACTGCGCTGCTTCGAGTGCGGGCGCCTTTTCTGCGGGTTCAATCCCCAACCGGGACAACTCGGAAACAAGTTCCATCTCGGTTAAAACGAGTCGGACCCGGGATAAATACGTTGGTTTGAATACGTCCTAAGTTTGCTGCATTATTCCATTTGGAACAGCTGGAAATTCATACACTTTCCCAGGAGTATGTTGTGCACAAAGTGTAGTGCACTTTGTGGACTAATTGGAACACAGCCAGTGTATATTATTCTCTGCCCTCCAGCTTCGACCTGAGCCCTCTGAAGCGCCACACGTTCTGGACCATCGTGGTCGGAGGAACTGGAATCTGGACGTCCATCTATGCCATCAACCAGGCTCAGGTGCAGCGCTACCTGGCGTGTAAGAGCCTGAAGCACGCCAAAATGTAAGTGTTTATTTCTGCATCATTTGAGCGGCATTTTGGCTATGATCACGCTCATGGGTGCGTAGGATGCGTTTTTCATTGAACTTTGATATCACAAGTATGTTTATTTTGTTAGATTCCTCACATTGCGCTTAGAAGAAGACAAAACTTAATAATACATGAATAAATGGGCCTGTGGCTTAGCGTGCTTAAAGACGCTGCGAGAGGTAGCCCCACACATAGTCTTGTTGCTGTGGCTTATGACCACGATAACGCTTCCCTTCACGGTCACACCGGCTGCGTCCGAAATCGCTCCGTATCCCCTACTCCCTACCCCTCATATAGTGCACTCACTTATAGTGCACTCAACGGTTACGGCCGAGATTTCGGACACTAGAGTTGGCGCCGTTAAAAATGATTATAAAATATAATTATAAAAAATATAATTATACAATTCAACAATCATCAGAAAAAAGTCAGAAGTACTTACATTTATAACTATTTGCCACAGTTGGGCGCTATTTACTCCCGCCGCGCCATTCTTTTCAAGTTTAGGTCATTTTTAAAACGTCTCGCAATGCATTATGGGTTATATTGCTCTGTCTAGGGTACATCCGATGCTCACTACTTTTTGCGGTGCATTGTAGGATACTTTCAGTGCACTATATAGGGGACATGGAGAATTCGGACACCCCTACAAAATGGCGTGTACCCCATATAGTGCACTATATGGGGGATAGGGAGCAATTTTGGACACAGCCATTGTCAATAAGACAAAATGGCGCTTGTGTAGAAATAAAATACTTGTATTTGTGTCTTGTATGTTATGTTGAAGCGCGCCTCCTATTCGCAGGTCTCTGTACATAAATACCGTGGGTTTATGGACTACAGTCTCTTTGGCCATGATGAGCGGTCTGGTCATGTTCTCCATCTACAAAGAGTGCGACCCCTTGAAGAATGGGGATGTCAAATCCAGTGACCAGGTGTGTACACCATTCCCAGTATTAAGGCCAATTCGCACTGCCATTGAATTACTTGGGGACCTCTGGTAATTCACAATTACCCCCTGACGTGTGTGTTATTTTGTCGCGTTATTGTGTGTTATTTTGTCGCATTCTGACAGAATTAGTAAAGCCTGTTTTTGATCAGTTTAACAGACATTATGACACATGTACCATATTTTTGCATGCCCACACGTGCACACACATACACGCGTGTGTGTATGAAGTAAGTTAAACAAATTCAGAATTCAATTCAAATCCATTGTGGTGTTTAGCTGAATCACAGCAGGTAAATCGCAGTGGAATTATTACTTCACAAATCACTGACATTGCACGTTCGCATGTCAAATGAAACTCAGACGTACTCCGCAATTATTCCAAATGACCAGGGGTCCATAGGTAATAAAAGTCCAGTGCGAATTGGGCTTCAGTTGCAGGTGAAAAAAAAATTGCCCCATTGCAATTGTGGTCACGTGATGTGGTCATGAGTAAATGGAACAGATTGTTCAGATCATGGGGCACTGGTCCGCACTAGAACATTTGGGTGCGGAATAGCACACCACAAGCTACCACCATCCTTTTTAAATAACAGAGTAGGCATGTGCTCCCAGTGAATAAACCAGTTCAAAGCCCAGAGAAGTGACTGGCACCGCAAGTCCTAAACAAGACAAGAAATTTTACTATGGAGCTATGCACCAAACTTGTTTATACCTGCTACATATATACATATATTAATAATAACTAACAACATAATTTTTTGAATTATTCAGAAAGCATCCTTCATTCGTTTATTATTGGCAAGATTGAATGCCGTCATACAGAGATCAGTCAGAGAATCTCTTCTCCTAATATCGGAGAAGGTTTATTTTACAAATTGTCAGAGACGGGGCAGTTGGGTCCTTCCATTTAAGGAGGTTGAGACGTCTGACTAATAGCGTAGAGAAGGCTTGTTTTATTATATGGGTGGAGTGAACCAAAGAGGGCTAGCAATGTAAATTTTGAGTTTTTAGTGTTTGATAAAGTCCAGCCCTGATAATGGTGTGATTGGTTTTTGTGGCAGTTGCTTCCCTATCTGGTGATGGACATCCTGGCAGAGTATCCAGGCATACCCGGACTCTTTGTGGCAGCTGCCTACAGTGGAACTCTCAGGTAAGCCCGAACACGGATTAAGGCCCCGTTATACCCTACGGAGACGGATGAGATGTGCCTGTCCGTTCCAGCCGTTGGTCCGTATACGGATGTACCTAAGAAATCCCCTAGATGGCGGTGCTGAGTGGCGGCAGAGCATGCAAAACGCTTGTGGCTCTCTACTGCCTCCACGTGTTTCTTGTGATATTGCTCCATTGTGCCCGTAGCTCAACGGATCGCTAAGCGATTAACCTACAGACAAAATGACGGAAGAAACTACCTACGGAACCGGATGAAAAAAATCGGTTGTGAAACCAACACATAAATAAAGTGAGCACACAACGCAAAGCATCACGCGAGCCGAGAGTGCACACAAAGAATGACAGGTGGCTGGAGAATGGAGATGTTTGAACAGCATTACCGCTCTGACTCTGCCTGCCGGTTTATAAGCATTCGGAATCGGTTTCCAACACTATGTATCCAAAGTTGAATATGTTCCATTTCACCTCTTGTTACATTGATGCCAGTGACCCGTACTACGCGTGTAAAACAAACCTTGGGCTCAATACAGGCCTGGACTGGGAGGAGAAGTCGGCCCGGGCATTTTTGATTTAGACCGGCCCCCATAATTAGTCAGAGATGGCAAGTAACGAAGTACAAATACTCAAGTACTGTACTTAAGTAAAATGTTCAAGTATCTGTACTTTTAGAAGTACTTTTTTCTGTGATTACTTTTTACTTGTAGTGAGTACATTTTTAACAAAAATATCTGTACTTCTACTCCTTACTTTTACCAAAACAGGCTCGTTACTTTTTTTTGCATTGACGGGGTAGGATAACATCTATAATATTAGTCAGTAGGGGGCGCTGATGTACCGAGTACAGTCCCAGTTAAAAAGTGGATTTCATTTAGTCCCGAGATACAAGCTAAATTAGGCTAGTTGTTAATTTATTCGAGTAATAACATTGACAAACTAACATTGAAAAAATGCATTTTACATACAATTTTATTTGTAGTACTTTGTACTTTATACTTTCAAAAATACTTTTGAGTACATTTTAGAGCATGTACTGTTTACTTTCAAAAGTACTTTTTGAGTACATTTCTGAGCCAGTACTTTTTACTTTACTTGAGTAGCTATTTGGATCAGTACATGTAGTCTTACTCGAGTTGTTTTTTTACAAATGTATTTTACTCTTACTCAAGTAAGAAATCCCAGTACTTTTGCCATCTCTGCACGTATTTAGAGCGTGGCTGTTGGCTGTCCACTGCTGTCTCTTCTGAGTCTCTGGAAACGAGGGTATTGGAGGGGAAAGGATGAAAAAGAGAAAAAAAAAAGTTTACTTGTTTGGCGGGTAGGATTAAAAAGCCTAACGGGCCGTATATGCCCAGAGGGCTACACTTTGCCCATATCTGGTAGAAAGGATTGCCCTAATGTGGGGCATTTTTTGCAGCTTCCTAATGTAGTGTTGAACAGTACTATTTAATGATAGACACATTACCATAGTAATAGTTTCACTGATATTCATTCGTTTAGGAAGGAGTCGGAGTCACTGGAGCTTAGGTGTCCCACATTAAGCAGTGGCCCACATTAGGACAATCCACCCTAAACTAATCTAGAGGAAGAGCCATTGCACATGAAAAAATGTAATCCACAACATAAAATCGAATCTGAGATTATTTTTTTATTTTTGTCTCAAGGGCCATTTTTCCATTTTATTAACAGGGTTAGTGCGAAGGGGAAGCAGACATGCAGCATAATTATGTACTTGAGGGTAAGCAATCACACGACAGCTGCGTGCACTGGAAGACTAAGCCACAGGCACAAAACTGTATGGGGCTGGATGCAGCGGTCTAAGTATTACCTGCACCAAGCAGGTTATGTTTTCGGGCATGTTGGCTTGTCTTTCAGCAGGATAACTGATGCAGTTATGCAAGGATATGGCTGACATTTTGTAGAGTTGTTGGACATGATGGACGGAACAATTGATTAAATTGTGGTGCATTTCTGTAGCCTATAGACGAGTTCGGCGGGTATTTCCGGTCTCTGAATCTCACATTCGGTGTCATTTAGTTTGCCGTGCTTTTGGCTATTTTTCCAACATGTCTATTCGGTGGGAACACACACCTACACGGTTATTTAAAATGGATGGTGGTAACTTTCAGTGTGTTATATCACACTCAAATGCTCTCGTGTGGATCTGTGACCCACAAATGCGTGATTTAATAATCAGTGCAACTCGTTACATTTTCTCATTCCTTTTGGATTAACTAGAAGAAGCAGCACTAGAGGCACGTGACCACTCGTTGAGTAACTTTAAGTCGGATTTTGACTGTATTTCATCAATATTCATACAAAATTATGAACAGAGCGAGTGGTGTGATGTGTAACTGGTCACAGAGCGACATCTAGTGGTCGGATTTTGAACTGGAGTGTGTTTTGTGTGCTCGGACCTGGGTCCAGTACCAGAGTCAGCATAGGCAACAATAAGGCACCGGAAGTGACCTTAAAAACGGCGGGACAAAATGACTCCCACCAGTGTTTCACACGCAGCAGTTGCCTTAACTCCACTGTGTGGTCTGCCAAGCTGGAAACCTGGGTTCGCATCCCACCTCTGGCAGATCACAAAAAAATATTTATTTTTACGACTATAATTGCGTGTACCACCAAGAGCGTGCTCGCGTACCACTGGTGACAAGTGTTTAAATTATGGCGCATTTCTATAGCATTTAAGCAACACAATAGAGTCTAATTCATTTCATGCAACAGATCAAATACCCACCTTGTCTGAGGTAATACGTCATTTGACAGCTGCCCTTTACAACGACAGCCGTGCATTTGACTATGACATGCAAATATTGTGAGTGGCACCATATTTCGCCGTGACAGGCCAGGCAGCGTGGCCTCCTGTAAAAACAAGCCCATGCCCGCTGATGGACATGCTTTGCCTTGCAAATAAGCCTGCAAATATCCAGGGCGGGCGAGACACACAGGTGGGTAGTAACGCTGCTAGTTACGTTTACTTTAGCACAGTAGACGTACCCAGGGCCGCGCTGTTTATCTGGTGTACCCAGCATATTCTACCAGATCTGCCCTAATGTGGGCCATTTTTTTTTTTGCAGCTTCCTAATGCTGTCAGTTGCCTAAGGTGGAACAGTGAAATGTAGTGTTGAACAGTTGAACTTAATGTTAGACACATTACCATAGTTTATTTTTACCATAGTTTCACTGACATTCATTAATTTAGGGAGGAGCCAGAGCCTCTGGAGCTTAGGCGGCTCACAAACAGAGTTAATTATATTGTCTGAATCATGTCTAAATCTAGAATGTGTAAATAAAATGTTTTTGTGAAATAAATGAAGTAAAACCCGCTCTCCGCAGTGTCTAAAATATCTCTTCTCATCTGCTTAAAAACAAAGGCCTGATAAAAAAAAATGGCCTTTTTCTCAAAAAGTGGTCAAGTGGAGTTAGGGTTTTTTGCAACTCTTCATATATATACATTCACAAAGTCTTATACTTATACTACTAGTCTTATACAGCCTTGAATGAGAAAATTCAAATAAATTGAGAAACACAATCGCAACATTCCAAAACCACATCATGCAATGGATGACAAATCACAGACTCACAGATCCCATTGAAGTAAAAATAACTCAAGCAAATCCTTTTAAAACCAAACCCTGGACATGGAAAACGTCGAGTCCTGATCAAGTCCACTGATAAGGCTCATCTGGTCTCTGTCGCTCTGATGAGACTCGATGTTCCACCAAGGCACTCGGTAACGAATGAAGACAGACTGTCGCGTCCCGCTGGCTCCACGCTGCGTTCTTTTTTATCAACTTAATGCCTTGTTTGCTTGGAGACGGTCTCTTTCTCCCTGGCTGTGTCCGAAATCGCTCCCTAACCCCTAGCCCCTAGCCCCTGGATCCAGGGCTAGGGCTGACTATATAGTCCACTCAATCTCAGCGACGAGATTTCGGACACTAGAATCGGCACTGTTAACTTACGTCACCGCTGTAGCATAGTGACGTCATTGCCTGTCGGCATTGGCCGTAGCATTTGCATGCTTTTTTTTTTTTTTTTATAATAAATGTATACTTTATCACAGAGAATCAATTATACTCACATTTATAATTATTTGCCGCCGTCGGTTGCTGCTGCGTCCTGACGCCGTCCTCCATTGTTTTTGTTTTGGAGCGCGCGTCGTCTTCTTCTACGTTTTAATTAGTGTCATGCGTCTCGCAATGCATTATGGGTTATATTTCTCCGTCTAGGGTACATCCGATGCTCACTACATTTCGCGGTGCATTGTGGGATACTTTCAGTGCCCTATATGGGGCACATGGAGAATTCACCCCTACAAAATGGCATGTGCCCCATATAGTGCCCTATATGGGGGTTAGGGGGCGATTTCGGACACAGCCCATGACTAATCGATTAAAAAATTAATCGCCAACTAATTTAATAATCGATAATCGCCAAGGACTTGAATCCGTGTTATTGTCAGCAGTTTTGTGGTGAAACTGCCCTCTACTGGCCCATGCAAAGTAGATATTGTTTCTGCACAAATTAAATATTAAAAGGATATAATTGATAGAAAGACATGAATATGACGAACACCATCAAAAGTAACTAAATTATTGGTACATTTGTTGCTTATGAAGGACCTAATTTGACAATATTTCAAGTTGACAAGATGGATTTCCTGTAATTGTTTGCTGTGAATATTTGGGGATTTCTTTTTCCTGAAGAAAATGATCTAACCGAATAATCGACTAATCGTTTTAATAATCGGCAACTATTAAAATAATTGTTTGTTGCAGCCCTATAGACGAGTGCCAAACCCTGGGGGGAGTCATCTTGTCCCACCCTTCTTAAGGTCACTTCCGGTGCCTTATTGTTGCCTATGTCAACTCTGGTACTGGACTGAGGTCCGAGCACACAAAACACACAAAACACACACCAGTTCAAAATCCCACCACTAGATGTCGGTCTGTGACCAGCTACACACCATCCCCCTTTCTTCGTTCAATATTTTACATAATACTGATGAAATACAGTCAAAATCACACCTAAAGTTACTCACCAAGTGGTCACATGTTCTTCTAAACCAATAGGCTGGCTGCTTCTACTAGTAATTCCAAAAAGAATGAGAAAACGGAACGGGTTGTGATTATTAAATCATGCGTTTGTGGGTCACTGATCCGCACGAGAGCATTTGGGTGTGGAATAGCACACCGCAAGTTACCACCATCCGTTTTAAATAACCCTGTAGGTGTGTGTTCCCACCGAATAGACATGTTGTAAAATAGTCCAAAACACGTCAAAACTAATTTAACCGGAAGTTAACTCGTCTATAGACCTTTAACAGTCTAATTTTATATGTAAATGCATTAGGGCTGCCACTTACGATTATTTTGATAATCGATTAATCAGCCATTTTTACTGGAGATTAATCGATTAATCGGTTCATTTTTCATTTAAAATCGGAACGATTATTAGCATTAATAATGATTATGAAACATTATTAAAAGTTTACAATGTTAATATTACAAACTTTCTGCTGTTTCTCTATCTCCATTGTATAGTAATAGCATCAAACAGCCTACTCTTACAGGCTAAATTATAACATATTGGACTTTCACGCAAGCTTACGTGTTGTGTTTATTGTATTGGGGCCTTGACACTGGAAACATTACATTGGGAACAACATATATTCAACACGTCTGAGCAAAGAATAGGTCAAACCATTAAACCATTCATTTCTGCCCATTAATCGATTATCAAATGAGTTGCGGATAATTTCATTAATTATTATTAATCGGTTGCAGATCTAAAATGTATGAAACGGTTCTCCTCAGAGCTCTGGTCGCTAGCTCTCTGTGCTGGCACTCAGACCGTGAGAGAGCTGGCTGGTTGGACAGGCTGTGACAGGCTAGCAGCAGCTGTATGGCTGCTGGCCATGGAGATGGAGAGAGAGAGAGAGAGAGAGAGAGAGAGAGAGAGAGAGGAGTTGGAAGTGGACGGTGAGAGATTTTACATTAGGAATAGAACAGTGAGCCTACTACCAGAGATAAGTACTGGGATGTCTTAAGAGGACAATCCAGCCTACTCTGTTATCTCCTGAGGTACAACCTTGATGGACCCAACACCAATACAATCTACCTTCTCCCTCTCTCCTTCCATCTCTCTCTCTCTCTCTCTCTCTCTCTCTCTCTCTCTCTTTCTCTCTCTCTATCTTCTTTCTCCTCCCTCTCTTCCTGTCTCTCTCCACTCTCTCTCTGTCTGTCTGTCTCTCTCTCTCTCCCTCTCTCTCTCTCTGTATGTCTCTCTCTCTCTCTCTCTCTCTCTCTCTCTCCGTGTCTCTCTCTCTCTGTCTCTCTCTCTCTCTCTCTCTCTCTGTCTCTCTCTATCTCTCTCTCTCTCTCTCTCTCTCTCTCTCTCTCTCTCTCTCTCTCTCTCTCTCTCTCTCTCTGTATGTCTCTCTCTCTCTCTCTCTGTCTGTCTCTCTCTCTCTGTCTCTCTCTCTCTGTGTCTCTGTCTCTCTCTCTCTCTCTCTCTCTCTCTCTCTCTCTCTCTCTCTCTCTCTCTCTCTCTCTCTCTCTCTCTCTCTCTCTCTCTCTCTCTCTCTCCCCCCCCCCTAGGGTAGAAGAGGAGCGGTGTCCCACAGCGGTGGTTTGTACCGCGGAC
>OMKY01256221.1:6170-22651 GCA_900302395.1 Bregmaceros cantori
CAATCTATTCATCCATATCATTAGGATTTAATTATGCTATTGACTCCACCTGAAAAGAAATGTGTGGTGTGTCTCTCAAGAAACTCCTTGAAGTGTGCTCAAGTTACGGAGTACAAAACAACATTAAGTTTAACCCCAAAAAGAGGCTTATCTTACGCTAGGTTTCCACGGCAGAGTTTTTTTTTCCCGCCCGTCACCCGCAGCGCCGTCCAAATATTTCCCGCCTGGACTCTGTCCGGGAAAAAAACATTCCACCGTAGACCATTACGGGATGCGGCGCACTGGTGGACGAACTTGGTATTGCACGCGCCTTTTGTTGAAATGCCTTTTTCTCGTTTTTTTCATCTTTCTCCTTTCTTGTTTTTTGACCAGGCCATTTGCGCCATGGCACTCGGGGTGGTTTAGCTGGATCACACACACTGTCTGGAAGATATTTATACATTGAAACGGTTGGGTTTTCGTTTTCATCTTTTTATTTTAAATAAAATGTGTTACAAAACGGTGGGGACCCAAGCGCATGTGCACACGTGGACGGGGAGCACACACACACACAAAACACACGCACAGGAGGATGCAGTAAAAAAAAAGCCCATAAAACACAATTTAATTTGTCTTTTGATGCGCTGGAGCGCACAGTCTGCTGAGTGCTCAGCTGCTGTCAATCACTGAACTCACGGACCCACCCTTCCCGCCGGACGGTGCCTGTGGGAAAAATCAAAATAAATGATTTTCTGGCCCGTACGGGAATGTCCTGCGCGGACTCCGTCCGGCGTTCACTGTTGTGGAGCACACCTCACTATTAAAAACTTGTATAGCGGGGGCTTCCTCTTGTATAAAAATCCATAACGCAGATGTTGTTTGTTTCAACCAGCTGATTCTCATCAGCACAGCTCCTCAGTCAATCATCTGAGTGACAACACATGTGTTGTCTGGTGTCTACTTCAACTCTGGTGTAGCCCAACACAGTTAATTAGAAAAATAAGGTTGCCGTGCCTGCTAAAACTTGCATTGTCCTGGCTAAGAGGATATCTGGTGCTTCAAAGCAATTTGGGGAAATGGCTCTATAGATTTTTCTTCTTGTGCTTCATGCTGTGTAATGCTTGTGGAAATTTCTGTACCCAGACATAACATTAGGGAAGGGGCCATTAGACATCTGCTCCAACGCTGTTACTGGTTATGCGTCCCCGATGGGTGATTCCCTTCCTGCGGTCCAGCAATGTGCATGTAGATTCAAACCACACAATTATCAAGGACAGATGGAATTCAGTTGAATTGCTTAAAGCACAATGTGGCTATTTTTGTTAGTGACTGTCTCTGTGCCTTGTACGACATAGCTGGTCAATATAGTTGGTCATTACACAAAAGAGCTCTAAAGGTTAGGTGAATATTGTTGCACTGGAAGATGTCACAATATCCCTAATTAATATTAATATATTAATCAGGAGGTGTGTAGAGTTGCGGCAAGAGTTATAATCATCACACAAGTTAAGACAATGGTTATTGAGCTCTGGCAATAACTCAAAAGTCTGTATAACATCATGTCTACTACAATCGCGGGTATCCCACCATTCCGAAATAACTTCCGAGGCTTCGGAATGCAGGCGTATAACTGCTACAATCCAGGCAGAAAAACAAGTAATCCAATGTCCTCTGTAAGCTGCGGTCACAACAGTGCCCTGGCGGTGCAGGTAGGACCGCTAAAGTTCCCCCTTAGTTCAGGAGATGTTGCTCACCTAGTAGATTTTGTTACTTCATTCAGATTCAGTTACTTCATTCCTCTTGTGCAACACACCTAGGACCAGAGATGGCAAAAGTACCCATATTTCTAAGTAAGAGTAAAAAACATTTGTGAAAAAACACGACTATACGTACGACTATAAAGTACTGATCCAAATATCTACTCGAGTAAAGTTGAATGTACAGGCTCAGAAGCATGCTCAAGTATTTTTGAATGTAAAAAGTACAGGCTCTAAAATTAACTCAAAAGTATTTTTGAAAGTATGAAGTTCAAAGTAAAAAAAATGGAATTGTATAAAATGCACCTTTTCAATGCCAGTTTTACAATGTTTGAATAAATTGTTAAAAAACTAGCCTAACTCACTTCACTTAAATACCACTGCCAAACATTTAAATTAACATCCGTTGGCTTTACCGCCCCCTACTGGCTCATTCGCACTAAACATATCCCTACCACCTACGATCGGTGAGCAAAAAAAAGCCCTTTTGGAAAAGTAAGGAGTGGAAGTACAGATATTTCTGTTCAAAATCTACTGAGCACAAGTAAAAAGTAATCTCAGAAAAGGTACAGACACATGAAAAAAATATAACTGCAAGCAGTGATATGGGGGCAAGCTGATGACGTGCACAAGATGTGCAGGGTCCGCGGGGGATGGTGATGTTGTTCTGACAAAGATATGCCAAGATATGACCTGACTTCCATTTTGGCGCCTTTTTCGCCAAATGTGATTTGCTGTCACGGCCAAACGATTGAAGATATCCCAAATCCTTTAATAACTTCTGTGCGGGTCAGTCCGGGCATGCTCTATACCAATTTTCAGAATGATTGGTCAAAAGAGAAGATTGGGAAATTTCACATGACCAAAATTAAAGTCCCATAGTGCGTTGGATTCGGCTTAATAGAAGGACTCCAGAAGGAATCCAGTCCAATGGTACAGGCAGAAATGTATCTGCAAATTTGGCCCATTGGTGGTGCTATAGAGTTGAGGCTGGTGACCTGTAAATTGTCATGGGGAATGTTGAGCCAGGCTACAATCAGTGCGCAAATTTGCAGAATTTTCCTACATATGTTTGTATTGTTTGCTTTAGAATTGTATTGATTATAACAAAATTCAAAATGGCGGAAATACACTTCCTGGCATTCCTTGGCGCCATTTTCACCAATTAAAGAAGATTAAGATGAAAGATATCCCAAATTCTTTGATAACTTCTGTGAGGGTCAACGCACAGATGCTATATTTTAATTTTAACACAAATTGGACAAAATAATGCTGAGACTGACTAGAAAGTGTGTGCCAATTTTCTGCATTTTCCTATGTAGGGTTCTATGGGCGGCCATAGGAATCCCATTGGAGAAGAATTTATAATAATAAGAAAATAATTGGTGCCTTCGCCAGCTTCGTAGCTTGGCCCCTAACTACTCAAGTACAGTACTTAAGTACTATGTTACTTTGTTACTTGCCATCTCTGCCTAGGACACATACTCCACATGTCACACCTTTATATCTGAGGGCAATGATGTTCAGTCTGCAGCAGTCAGAAATGGTGCTCCTTATCCTCGTAAGTATCCCCAATTCATGACTCCTTGGGTAACTCTTCTCTATGGAGGGAAAAGGATGAAGACAGGAAGAGGGATGATTGTTCATACAAAGTTGTTTTGTCGCCAAAGAACGACGCATTGGGTTTGGGCAAATCAGGCAGACATCGCCCATATACAGGCTGACCATTCAAATTATTTGAAATGTGACGTCGGGGGAGTTTGTAATGGGCAACGCGAGACATGGGCAGAGTTTGGTATGGGCGACTTGAGACGTGGACGGAGTTTGGTATGGGCGACGCAGGTCGCATTAATGTATGTCTCTGTCTATTGTCCTAAGTAATATTACATTTCTTGTAGTAGAACAGCCCTTTGACGTTGTTCTGGGTCCCAAAAAATGTCTTGTTTAGTTTATCATCAATGTGGCTCCAAAATGGGTGTGTCTTGACGCAGCGACACAATCACTCCAACACAGAGCATTAGCTCTGCTAGCTTCTTCTTCTTCTTTGTGTTTAACGGCGGCTAGGCTAGCACTGGCTGTGTCCGAAATCGCTCCCTAACCCCCATATAGTGCACTATATGGGGTGCACGCCATTTTGTAGGGGCGTCCGAATTCTCCATGTACCCTAGATAGTGCACTGAAAGTATCCCACAATGCACCACGAAATGTAGTGAACATCGGATGTACCCTAGACGAAGCAATATAACCCCTAGTGCATTGCGAGACGTTTTAAAAATGACCTAAACTTTAATAAAAATGGTGCGGCGGGAGTAAATAGCGACCGACTGTGGCAAATTGTTATAAATGTAAGTACTTTTGACTTTTTGTGATGATTGTTGAATTTTAAAATTATATATTATAATAATTTTGACGGCGCCAATTCTAGTGTCCGAAATGTCGGCAGTTGCTGTTGAGTGCACTATAAGTGAGTGCACTATATGGGGGGTAGGGAGTAGGGGTTAGGGAGCGATTTCGGACACAGCCACTGACTCAAAACCTCTACTATAGTAAGCGTGGGTGGTTGTATATATATATATGTAGATGTATATGGTGCCACATATGCCTTTAGCAACTATTTATCTTACCTATGTGCCTATATGTTGATGACACAAAGTTGCCATTGCTGTATCTGTGCCAATCAGGGAGCCAGCTGCATATGTTGATGATACTTGATCAAGAATTTTAACTTTGACAAAACTGTGGTCAAGCATCACTTACCCACAGTGTTGCCACAGTAAAAAAGTAACTTAAGTTAGATTTCTTGTTACTTTCTTTTAAAGTAGAGAGAGAGATCGCGGGGTTTAAAAGAAGATTCTGTGGTAACGGATAGTCATCTGGAGGAGTAACTTACTCAGATTTGGACAATGTAATACGTTAGTTTACTGCATTACTCCTTACTGAAAATGGCTGCTTACTGAGTAACACTTCACTGACATCACTGCACAGTAAATTTTGCAGTGTTAAATATGCAGTGTCAAAGTTCATTGACTCTTTCAGAGTTATCACAACAACGGAGAGAGTTGAATATTTACTAGTGTTGGTGTTAATTTGCAGAGTTACAAGGCGCTGTGTCAATTAGACAAAGCCCCGCCCAAAGCCCACCCACCTAGTCCTCTCTCAAACTTTAAAGACCGCCATTTTCATTGCATCGTGACTCATGCGGCACCCGACTCGCCGTGTCGCACTCGCAGGCCCTCGAGGGCTTCGTCCGCTCAGATGCAGACGGCCATCCCTTCACGGGCGTGCCGCCGGTGCTGTGCAGTGTTAGCCAGTGTTAATTTAACACCAAATCTGATAAGGACTGAATACACTCAGACACAGTGTGAAATGTAACTCTTTAAATGTTAATTTAACACTGCAAAATTTACTATGTGCTCACACGTTACTTCATTGGTTCTTACTATGGAATGAGCTGCCACACAGGGGGCTGTTTGACAATGGACCAGCTCACATTCATGTGCATAGGTGGTCAGGTAAATGCAATGTGATTAAGGGGCTGTCCACATGAGTGCTGATAATTGTGCTAGCACAATCTGTCTCAAAATGCGCAGAGTGGAGAGTAGAGTGGGGCTCGCGGTGGCAGAGTGGTTATAGAGTGTGTCCCCCAGACCACAGGTTGACCTGCACTGCAGGTTCTAATCTCCTCCCTGGCTTTTCTGCAATGTTCCCTCCGACTGTTCATCCCAGTTTCCAATTTAATCCTCACTATCTAATAATAATCACTATCTCTCTCAATAAAAGAATGAAAAACTTGAAAAAAAAAAGCATAGATTTTGATACACTGTTTGAGCCGACTGCTGTATTTTCTATAGGTTTTATTGTTGCCTATAACCTACCCACTCACTTGATTGGCATACAGGGAAGCACCTCAGCAGTCAAGCGACCTTAGGTCATCGCACGTGCACAAATGAGTGACCTATAGGCAGAGATGGCAAGTAACAAAGTGCAAATACTTAAGTACTGTACTTAAGTAGTTTTTTTCATGTATCTGTACTTTTAGAAGTACTTTTTCCTCTGATGACATTTTACTTGTACTTACGTACAAGTAGATTTCTAAGACAAATATTGGTACTTCTACTCCTTACTTTTCCCAAAACAGCATTGTTATTTTTTGCGCAATTTTTTGGTAATCAGGGGCGGTACTACCAAAGAATATACAATGACAAGAGTGCCCATGGGCCTGGATTTAGGCGACATCATTAAGTGTCGCCGCTGAGCAACTGGAGTGAACAAGGTGCCATACCTCCAGTTGCCCCATTCAATACTCAGATGAGTGGAGTGATGCAATGTAGTTGTGTAAAACCTCCATTACGGCTTGTTGTGTTATTAAGAGTTGTGTCTATGAGCATGATTTGAGAATGTTTCAGATGTTAATTTCAATGTGCGCCAGTGGGATTTATGAACCTTAAGTGAAGTAAGTTAGGCTAGGTTTTTAACAATTTATTCAATTTATTGTAAAACTAGCATTGAAAAAGTGCATTTTGTATACACATTTATTTTTTTACTCGGTGCATTTTTAACTTTGGACATATGGATCTGTACTTTGTAGTCATACTCAAGTTGTTTTTTTCTCAAATGTAATTTACTCTTACTCAAGTAAGAAATTTGGGTGCGTGTCTCTGTGTGTCTTTTGAGATTAGCCCTCGCTTTAGAGCAACTTTTTCATTTACCAAACTAAACTAAAGAATCCCCACTCATGAATAAAAATGATTGAACCAGGTGAAAAAATAGCAACCATCACTTCCCTCCAGAGTGGGAAAGTGGATTTCTTTTCCCCACCATGTCATATTCAAAGTGCATTTGCTTTATCTGCAAGATGGCAGTTTGCAATGGCAAAGAAGGGAAATTTGGAGCTGCATTTTCGGACTCTGCATGGTAAATACAAGACTTCCATCCACATAGCGAGAGAAGAGAATTTATGTATATGTTTATTTAGAACAGGGACAGCGCTCATTGATCAACATGAGAAGGTCATGTAAATGGGCAGATCATGTAGTCCCTGGGCAGGTCAGAAAGAGGTGAATTCATTAAAACGTAAATACATGAATTACAAAAACAAAAACAGTGACAAATAAAAATAAATAAATAAAAAGACAAACACAAGATGATGAGGTGATGGAATGAATGAGAGCAGTGGTTGCAGGTCTGGGTCTCCTTTAACCATTTTTTAAGATTATATTTGTAGGTTGAATAACTGTTTGTTTCCCTTATATGGGCAGGGAGACTGTTCCATAGATGGGTGGCTCTGATTGAGAAGACTGTACGGCTGAATGTGGTGCGCCTAAAAGGCACTTGACAGTCTCCTCTGGCTGAGGCTCTGGTGGCTCTGCGAGAGTTCTTAAATTCTGTAAGTTAGACAGGCGTCCACATATTTTGCGAAACTATTGAAATTAAATAAATAATGTTTTTCAATAATGGCACAGTGATGGTAATGGTTGGGCTTTTGGTCGAGTGTTTTCAAAGTCTGCTTGTAGGGTAGAGAATGTTTCAGAATTCAGTGAATTGAAATCCAGCTTGTCCGGACAGCAGTCATTTCTTTCACAACCTGCCGCCAAACTCAAAAGCCGCTACACAAGCATATTTTCGGGTGAGTCGCATCCTCGTTAAGAACAAGAAATCCTTTCAAGACGGTGAGGTAGGACACTTGTTGAACCAGCGGACTCATTGTTCCGTGACTTGTGAAGCACTGTCAAGCCATGGATGAGGATGTAACGCAGCCCATCTGGAAATACATTGGAGATTGTGAGTGCTTTTCACTGCAGTTGGACGAATGCATTGAGGTGAGCAATTCAGCACACGTTTTGATTTGTAGGGTGTTCAATGAGCTCACTGCAAAAGAGGAGTCATTAACATTAGTTCCCATGCAATGTAGTTTCATGTATTTGTGCAGAGCAAAATTATATGTTTTAGAGGTGAATATAAATATTTCATTTGGTGCTTTTTACATCTCAAAAAGCACCAAATCCAATAGTTATACAGGTGAAATATGAGCGTAATTAAAATATAATATATTCCCAAAACACAAAGTTTACATTAAACAATAATGATTTACTAAAATGTGTGTGAGTGACATTTCATTTTTAATATTTTATTTATGGGTAGATATCACAGGCGTAGTCATGTTGAAAGTAGCCTATGAGCCATTATCAATGTAAGTGTTCATAGAGTTCCGCGATTGCGATTGACGCCACCGGCGAACATGCTCAGCACAAGCCAACTACATTTCCCAGTGGCCACCGTGTCCCGGAAGTCTGGTCGCGTGACTGCGGTAAGCGCCCAGCGATCTATCTGTAAGTTGGTGATTAAGTATGATTATGTTACTTATTATACTTATAGGGTGCAGAAATGCACCAAAATGCAATCACTTCTTTGGTTTGTCATTTCCAACAACTCTAGAGACAGACAGACAGAGAGGCAGAAAACCAACGCGGCCAAAAAATACAAATATGCAAGATATAGCTACATGCACAGAAAAGTGTGTGTGTTGAAAACCTGAGCACCCCCACTGTACAGCACTGTAGGTCTTAGATTATTTAATAGTGTGATTTGAGTATTGTGTGAACTGCAACAGCATACATTGCAACAGCGAAGTGGAGCATCAAGCCTATTATGCACATTGCCTCATATCATAAAAAGTGATACGGTCGTTCATTTGTGCTGTGTCCCCGCAAGCACTGTCTAGGTAGCCTGGCAATGCAGAACCAACCCATCGTACACGCGTCGCACGTGACTAGGGTCTGGTCTCGAGTGTAACAAAAAAGGGCCTGGCGTGTCATGGAGGGTGGGGAGGAGTATTCTTTTTTTAAAAAGTTATCAAATCACGGCACAGTATGCGGAGCAAGTGACGAAGGCGCTTCTTGGTCGGCTAACGCAACAATCTCCGCTCATATCTCTTCTCGCAGAGAGAACCGCCTTAAAGTGGCTCTGATTGGCCTGGCTGTCAATCTGATTTGCTGATTCGCTCGAGACCAGACCCAATGTTCGTTATTGTCCTGTTTGATGTGTGGACGATTCGTTGGTTCCGGCTTGCCAGGCTACTGTCTACGATGTGTGGATAGCCGACTTTCAGAATGACACTCTGCGCCCAGCCACTAGTCTTCATCTGTTCAAGCGGCACTGGTCGGCAGTTGAGGGACCTGAACTCCTCAAGCTAATGAAGGAAGTAGCCGAGTTAAAACCACTACTTAAAATTGGATGACTTGGGGTCTGCGTTGGCCGAGTGGTTTTGGACACCGCACCTAACGCGACCCCATTCATGTTAGTGACGCTGCGTCTACTGCAGCGTCCGCAGTGTCGCGAGTTTGACTACGCTCGTCGACTTGTCTGCAATGTCTACCCCCGATCTCTTCAACCCAGTTTCCTCACTAATCCTATCCAACGAAGATGGAAAAACGGCGCTGACACCGGAAAAAATAACTTCAATAAAAACATTTTGGATGACTTGGAGCAATACGTTCAAGGCATGCTGGCACTATAGACAAGTTCGGAAGGTACTTCCTGTTACATTTGTACTCGGAACGTAACTTCCGGTGCCATTTCTTTTGATGTGCTTTGGACTACTTTTCTACTTTTTTCTTTTTGGAATTACTAGTAGAAGCAGCCATCATATTGGTCCAGAAGAACATGTGAACACTCAGTGAGTAACTTCAAGTTGTGTTTGACCGTATTTCATCAATATTTATGTAAAATGATGAACGAAGCAAGGAGGGGTGATGTGTAACTGATCACAGACCAACATCTAGTGGTCGGATTTTGAACTGGTGTGTATTTTGTGAGCTCGGACCTCGGTCCAGTTCCAGAGTTGACTGTCTATAAGGGTGTCTTTTCCTTGCTATCAGAAGGCTAGGAAGTCTCTGCCCTTGTTCTTTGTTCAAATTCTGCAAGGACACTTAGCAAACAAAATTGCTCCCTATTCCCTATATGGTGCACTATATGGGGTGCACGCCATTTTGGTCGAGCAGCGCCGCAGGTTCTAATCCCCCCTCCTGCTTTTCTGCAATGTCTCTCCCCGTCTCTTCATCCCAGTTTCCGATGTAATCCCTGTGCCCAAAAAATAACTTTAAAAAATTACCTAAACAACAAACATGGCGCGGCAGGAGTAAATAGACCGACCATGGATCTGCCGACTCTATAGTGTCCGAAATCTTGGTTGATGCTGTTGAGTGCACTATATGTGAGTGCACTATATAGGGAGCGATTTCAGACAGCCAAGGATTCCAGCTGCAATACATTGATTCCTGTTAGATGACGTTTCGTCTAGAACGCTGGTTTATTACATGGGCCATCATATGGGAGATGTTGCGTCTGGAGTGGGGACAGAGGGGATATGATATTTACAAGTTACAAACCCTATTCAATAGTGTAATATGTAGAATTCCATGGCAGCTGTTGTTGCTCGTTTCTAAGCATGTCATCTAAGCTCTATACTCCCCTGTGTCGCAGTAGCTCAACCCCAAATCTGTAGTGAGTCATACCACCACTCGGAGACACGTATTTCCTTGCGCCGACTTGTTATGAGCTTTGTATATGAATGTGTGATAATCACGAAGTCTCTGTAGCCAATTTAGTCATAGTATATTGTAGCATATCGCTCCCTACGATAGTTGAACGGGTTATTGCCATATTCATTGTTAACATTCATTGATTGTTCATTTATCGTTTTCTTTTTAGTTGGTAACAATAGTGCATATTATATCATAGCTTCTATATATATGCCATTGTTGCCATAGTCTGGGGTGATTTCCCCTCACACTTTCAGCGGAACCACTGTCTCCAATTGGTTCCCCAGTCAGCAGCCAGTTCTGCTATAAAGCTCGTACTCTGTGCGCTCGAGGGCGCAAAGAGCGCAGCTTGGCTGGATGGAATAGCAGTGCGGACGAAACGTCGCACAAAGACGCGGGGAAACGCGGGGACTGGAATGCGGATTACGAGTTTTCAGTGAAATTTCTGTCTTCAATGAGAAATGCTGTAGCCCAGGTGAGTTGCTGTGTTTTATTGTGCCGCGCGTCAAAGAACTGATCGGTTATTTGCGTGCGCTTTCGTTGTGCAGCCTGTTGCGCTCATGTTCCAGAAATAGCCATTCAATCGAAGTCGTTGGCGTCGAAATGAAACATGTTCATTGTGTTCGCACATGAAACATGTACGCCGTGTTACCTTCCGATATCAAAGTTATCGTTCTGCATTGGTTTTCCCACACGCGCGCACTCATACGCGCACATACACATCTATACTCACACACACACACACACACACACACACACACACACACAATGCTTCTTTCTGGCACGGTAAATAAGTAAAACGTTCGAAAAAGGTTAAATAATTCAATGTGACCTTTATGCGGTGGTAAGTTGGAGAAAAGCACACTAGTTGCCTGCGTGTATAGGCATCACGGCGCAACAGGTTGCCCCGGATTGAATTCGTTGGTAAAATGTCGTTACCAGATAGAGGAATGTAAAAATAGCACACGCTTACGCAATCTTCTTTTTTCTTCTTGTTCCCCTAAAACAAATGGCTTGTGGTCATTAACAATCATATAGAATTATCAGAATTGCCACAAATTGCCGTTACGCTCAAACTTTGTGTATTTGTATGCATACCCCATGTGTGCGGCATGTATTTATATATCATTCTATCTAATCAATCTAATCGAATTATCTTGTCTATCTGCGCGCATGTGTGTGTGTGTGTGTCTGTGTACACTAAACTGCAGTACTGTGAGTACAGTAGTGCTCACTTCTTTATGCAGTAGTATGATGTGAGGGTAGTTTGAATAAGAGAGACAGGAACAGGGTAATCCAAATGGCAGGCTCTGTGCTAGGCAGGAGTCAGGGCAAAGCTACTGCGGCTGTTGATAGATTTAACACAACAGAATGTTTTACTTCCAAAGCTCTGCATTCTGCGATGTGAGGATGCAGCGCAGTGGCCTGCACTGCTAGTGTTCAGCAACTGCAGGAAATACTTAACTGCCCACCCTAAACAATTATGTATGGATGAAGAACACAAACACACCACTTCTAATTATTTGATTCCATGCCAATGCTCCCGAATTGGACAAGTACATTTCTCAGGGTGAGCAAATAGCAGCATTATATACTAAGAATATGGTCAAATGTCTGAATAAAGACCATCCGACGAGCAGAGTTATTATCCATTACATGGTACAGGCTCAAATCGACTAGACTTTCTTTTTTTTGGTTATCCATTACGGAAAAGTACCCGGTACCAAGCGCTAACTTTTTTGGTGCCACCTCAGTGTAACCTGGTGAGCCAGAATCAACAAATCATCCATGCATTGCACAAAATTAGAATGATCGTTGGGTCTGGTAAAACCAGGGTCGAAAAACATGCCAGAAAAATGTCAATCGAATCGTGTTATCCACCCCCAGCGCAGTAGGTGGAACAGGCGGCGTGGAGGCGTGACAAGCAAACTCCGTCCATGGCTCGCGTCGCCCATACCAAACTCCGCCCACGTCTCGATTCAAATACTTCAATTGGTCAGCCCGTATACGGGCGTTGTCTGCCTGATTTTCCCAGACCCAAAGTACCTTCTCTCGTGCGGTTCTGATTCACCAGGATAACCTCAGTCAAGGTTCCCAAAAAGCAGATCTGGTTCTGAAATGTGACGTCAGTACACGGACGACCACTGATGGGTCGGAGAGGATGTGCAGCGAAACCAATGATGGCCATGCACCCTGAGGGCTGCCCTGTGATGCAAAATAGAGTCGCAATGAAAAGCGGTGATTCAATTTGAGCCGTTTGTGTCCCACAGAAATTAGAACGTGTGATATGATATGAGATCTCTGTGTGGTAATCACAAATGCAAGATAAATTATAGTGGATGTGGATCCCTCTCAGAATACTTCATTAATCCTCTAAGGGAAATGATGCTAATTCGGCAGTTTCAGTTACAGAGTACAACAGCATAAATAATGATAGAGATACTAGTAAACGGAATTTTGTGAGCATGCCATTCCCCATTCCCCAAAACTCACATGATGTGATAATATTACAATGAAGAATAAACAATGAAGTAATGTCACAATGTAACAATATCGATAGTTCACTGGCCAAGCACGGTCCATTTAGTCCGTTCCTACTTTGTGGGTAGGATGGGGAAACTCATGTTGTTGTTCGATTGAAGGAGAGAAGGTGTCTCAGCAGACATAGACACTCTGCAAATTAGTGTTGCCACCGTGACTGGTGTATGTATGCCCGTAAGCCTTCTGTTTTATCACATAAATGTTCTGTTCTTTTGTCTTATTGTATACAGCAGTCTGTATTTCAATGACAAATTTGGCTCTTGGACCAAACATTTTTATTTTTATTTTTAATGAGTATCAATTCCAATGGACAGCACATACATCATTGGATGTCACCATCAGTTTTATTTTTAGCACATAACTCTTCTTCCGAGGCCAATCAAAGTGCTGCGTTGTTCAGTGACCGACGATCACAGCTGTAATACTAGTCAAAATTGTATGTATGTATTTTGAGATCTCCACAGGCCATGATCATCACCCTGCTGCAATAAATTGAAACACAATATCATGAAAGATATCCATTCGCTGGTTGTCGTTCAAAATGTCGCACTCAGCTCCGGAGCTGAGTGCGACGAGTCGCAGCTGTGTTCGTGCGATCCACGAACGAACCCGGCGCCTGGGTGCCGCTCGTGGACGAGCGGCCCATGACAGTCATGTGTTTAGTGACGTGCTTTGTGGCAGTTAGCACAGCTAACGATCAATCGGAAGCATGACGTGTCACCTAGGATAAAGGCTGGGCAGTTCTGACGACACACACATCATGTGTAACCAAACTGCCCCTCGAGGGGACACACTGGCCTCGATGTTCACTTCTGTGATGCCATCAAGACTATGGCTGTGTCCGAAATCGCTTCCCATCACTAGCACTATATGAGGTGCACACCATTTTGTAGGGGTACCCTAGATAGTGCACTGAAAGTATCCCACAATGCACCGCAAAATGTAGTGAGCATCGGATGTACCCTAGATGGAGCAATATAACCCACAATGCATTGCGAGACGTTTTAAAAATGACCTAAACTTAAAACAAAATGCCGTGGCCGGAGTCAATAGCGACCAACCACAGCAAATAGTTACAAATGTAAGTACTTCTGACCTTTTGTGATGAATGTTGAATTTTATAATTATATTTTTTATAATTATATTTTATAATAATTTTGACGGTGCCAACTCTAGTGTCCGAAATCTCGGCAGTTGAGTTGCACTATATGGGGGGTAGGGAGTAGGGGATAGGGAGCGATTTCGGACACAGCCTATGTCTCAATGAAGGAAACTTCAACTTGATGCTACTTCAAATCTTGAACTAGTTCAACTCATCCAGTGTCATTTTCAAGTTCAGCACGCCCCAGTGCCAGGGGGTTTTCCAACATGTGAGTGTCTTTTCAAGACTTCCAACTGTCCTTTAAAAAAACATGTTTGTTTCTACCTGTTTCTATTCTTCAGTAATAGCCCCCAGAACAGGCGTGGGTATCACTTAAAAGTGCTAATTTCCCACATACTTCTGTAAATGTAGGTAGAGTGCCGGCAATGGCTGCTAGGTGGCAGTATATGCTGCCGCTATAGAGTCCCTTCATAGGCTCCAGAGGCGCAGCATGGCACCATCTGGTGGTCAGATAGAGGTACTGCTCCTAATCGTTTTTTTTTTTTTTTTTTTTTGCAATGAAGACGTGACAACACTTCTTTGGCACTCAGCGAAACGTGAAACACATCTTTGACAGTGAATGAGTTAAAAGTTAACTAAATGCACAATGCTTCAGTTCTAGTTCCTAGACGTAGTGATAATGAATCGTTGGGATAAGATTTAACTTTAACTATATCTGCATTTAGCAGAATGTAGACCCACATGGGTCATCGTTCTGTAGCCTTGCGAGCCAGAACCGACATATCATCCACGCATCGCACGCGATTAGAATGATCATTGGGTCTGGTAAAACCACTGTCAAAAAATGTGTAAAAGAAGTGTCAATCAAATCATGTTATCCAGTCACAGTGCACATGGAGTCGTGACAACCAAACTCCGCCCATGTCTCAATTCAAGTACTTTGATTGGTCAGCCCGTATACAGGCGACATCTGCCTGATTTTCCCAGACCCAATGTGCCATCCAGCGGCGTACGAGGCGTGGACGATTCATTGGTCCTGGCTCGCTAAGCTCCAGAGGTCCCAGTCCAGTCTTGTTCTGTTTGGGTTTGGTAGGTCGAGTTGTGACCATTCTTACTCTGTGTTCAAGCCAAACGCAAATTGGGCTTCCAGGGCAAATAAATTATATGTAAAGTAAATGGTTAGTAGCGAAGCCCCGAAAATTGGCGTCTTTTGGGCGAATTGGGCGGCGTGTCTTGGGCGTCTGGCGCTATGACTTCTCCTATGCCGCCTCTACAGCGCCGCTGCTGCCGCGTCAGGTCATGTGACTTGAGCCAAGCAGTCAGTCCCTCAGCAAACAACAGCAGAGACGAGTGATGACGCTGCTGAGTGGGGGAAACTACTCAGCAGCGCCGACTGGTCGGAGGCGTTGGGGGGCGGGGATGGGAGATGTCCGGGTTGTAATCAGCAGAGGTGGAGCAGCGAGGGCTTTGCTCCCGCCGGGGGATGTGAGTGCGTGTTGGCGTCCGCTCCACCCGGGACTCCGAGAGTGTGGGAGTGGGGGCGCTTTCAATACAAACCAACCGGGCGGGTGCTGGTTCCTCCGCTCAACCCTCCCATTCCCTTTCCCCTCTCTGACACAAGTGTATTGTTTTTATTAATATTAAACCGGGCCCGTCGTTTGACGATAATGGCTTGTCAGCGGAGCACCGGTGTTGCAGCAAATGCCTTCCTTTAACGTTACGAGTCGGCACATCCAAGTTAATGCTTTTACTGAATTGGTCAAACGCAGTAACGTGCTTTACTTGACCAATATGACAACTGCATTGCCTCAGACGCGCCGACTCGGAAAGTAAATGGAACGCAGCATATCATTGCTCAGTCCTCGAGAGCCGGGAGGATGAGAAGGAAGAGCCGCAGAGGGGAATATAATCTCACCTGCTAGTATGTGTGTCTGTGCGCACGCGGTCCTCTCCCTTTTTGACGGAAGAGTGCGAGGAAAATGTTTATATGTGCGCACAAATTCATTTTATTAAAACATCTTTGTTTTGTATTGTATATTCACAAATCGTTCCACGTATTCCCTCCTTTCACTGGCAAGGGAAAGGCACTTGCTGCTGCGAGCCACAGGTGCCGCCTACGAGCTGGAGAGTGGGAAATTTCAATTCCGCCGCTTGCGCGGTTTCGCTGCTGCCGCCCAACACATGCTGCTATAAAAGTAAAGTGTATCTATGTGCCTTTGTGTCAAGAGCAATATGTTGTCATGGCTGTTGGGCCAAAGGGGAGGCAATTTCACCCTTAGAAATGACCGAACAAATTAATTTAGCAGTGGTGGTGAAAAACAATCCTGTAAAAGCATATTTAAGTTTACAAGAGGGCCTCTGAATATATACTATGTAACTTCTGCCATTTGTAGTCCAAGGAACCAAGTACACTCTTTTTTCTTTAGTGATTTATTTCCATTGTGGATTACATCAAATGACCTGAACTTGGGATGTTGTTCAGCGTTCAATTTGTCAAGTGGGATGTGTGTGTGTGTATGCATGTATATGTATATATATATATGTATATATGTGTATATGTAT